>PVKS010016722.1:0-43399 GCA_004027875.1 Aplodontia rufa
CCTCGAAGGCTGCAATATCATTGTTTCTAATTGCTGTGTAATATTCCATGGTATAAATATACCACAGTTTTTGGATCCATTCTTCCAGTGAGGGACACCGGGGTTGTTTCCATAGCCTAGCAATAGTAAATTGTGCTGCTATGAACATCGATATTGCTGTGTCACTGTAATGTGCTGATTCTAAGTCCCCTGGAAAGATGCCCAGGAGTGGAATAGCAGGGTCGTATGGTGGAGTCATCCCTAATTTTTCCCCTTTTATTTCCACAGCATTCATTCAACCTCACATCTAACTCCTTGAAACTGGATTAACTGCTGTATTACAATGGCACTATAAGCATACTACCCTTAACACAGACAATAAATATCATATTATGTAATATAATAATACACTATAATATAAATTATATATAAAGGGGTTTATTTCATATAGACATACCTGTTGAGGAATAAAGAAAATACACAAAAATCAACATATAACTCCATATCCCTTCAGTCTCTAAATTTGAAAAATGGCAATATCATAGTGTCAGTAGTATTAATAGAAGTAATAATAGGTATAGGCTAAAATGAATAATTATGAAATTATATCATATAATCATTTTCCCTTTATCTAGGAGAAATTTGATTCCTTACTAAATGCTGGTAGTTCTTAATAGGTCATTTGCTGTGTATCACAGTCTCTTGGAAGATTTTTAAAACACAAATGCCAGGTCCCAGAGCAGATGTTCTAAAGCAGAATATTTTTTCCTTAATGCAACTGGTTGTCGCAAATTTCAGTATGTTTACAAAGCTAGCTTTTCATGTCTTAAGACTGCACATGGAGAACTGAAACCACTGATATAGTGAAGCACTGAATCGCTGACCCACATTTGAGGAAGAGTTGGAGCAGGGTGGATGGAAAAGAGATAGATACTCAGGTAGTTTAAGTGTGGATTAATTAATTGGACATAATAATTATGAAAACAGAATAGTTCAGTTATTGTTTGACCTGGAACATTCCCCTAAAAGCTCATGTGTTGAAAGCATGGTCCCCAATGCAGCAACGTTCAGAGGTGTAGCTTTTAGGCAATGATAGGATCATGAGATTAATCCATTGGATGGATTAGTAATTTTACCACCACTTACTGGGTGGTGGTAAAAATATAGGCAGATGAGGCATGGCTAGAGTAGGTAGGTCACTGGGGGCATATCCTTGGGAAGTATATCTGACCCTTGCCCCTTCAACTTACTTTCCCTCCCCTCTCCCTCTCTCCTCCACCTCTTTTTCCCAGCTTCCCTGAGCTGAGAAACTTTCCTCCACCAAACCCTTCTGCTATGATGTTCTGCCTCACCTCAGGCCCAAGTAATGGAACTGGCCCACCATGCAACAAATCCTCTGACACCATGAGCAAAATAATCTTTTCCTCCTTTAAATTGTTCTTATCTGGTGTTATGGTCACAGCAATGAAAAGCTGACTGAAACAAATTTTAATTTTTAATTTAGACCATCATTTATATAATTTCATATACTTTGAAGAGGATGGAACATGTAGACTATCCAATTCATATTCAGTTGAGCACTTTTCTGCTATGAAATGCATAACTGAGACATTTTCTTCTCTTACTAATAATTCCAATAAATGTTTTCTTATAATAGCCATGTTTTTACAATAAAAAAATAAATAAAGCAAAATATTACTGCAAAACAAACCTTTTCGCTATTTCATTTGTGGTTTCATATGGTGAACACCAGTGGTCCCTCTGCCCTCTCTGCCTTTTAAAACTTGGGTACAACTTGTTTCCTTCAAAAAAAGAACACATATTCTCTAATTGTGTCACCCAACCCTCAGTAATGGTATTGTATTAATTAAAGAAGTAAAGAACAAACATTCCTTGTTTAGTTTTTGAAGTCTGAGGCTTCATCAGGAGCAGTATTCCATTCAGGAGTGAAACTATTTCATAAACCTCAGACATGTCGCAAGCAAGTGTCCTTGAGGCTTACGACCTCCTAGTTCAGAACTGGCCATGGTCCTCCCTTTCTGCCATAACCCTGGTTATCGTACTGAAGAGACTGTTGTTTTTTGTTGTTTTTTAACCTGTTTATAGGTGTTATGGGTGTTTCTTGTTTGACTGTATTAACTTCCAGAGAAAAAGCTCATATATCCAGTAACCGGCACACATCATAGCACATGTGATTTAATACATCTTGCACAAATGAGTCAAGTAGAAAAGCTCATATGTTTTGCTTCTTTCTACTTCCCAGGCATCACTTTACTTGGTCTCAACTAATACATTTTCAGATTTTTGATAAATGTCATCTGACTATCTGACCATATGCAAAGCAATTTGGCTGAATTATACATTTTGTTCCCTTTTGACTTGGTTTTTTTTTTTTTTTGAGTGTTGTCCTGGTCCAGCTGGGTTGTAACCTGAGGGACGGGCTGGGGATGAGAAAGAACACAGGCAGGAGATCCAGATGGAAGGTCTCTCTTTATTCAAGCTTTACATCTCTTTTTATAATCCTTCTAAGGGAGTTTCCAGGAGTTATCAGATTTGGAGTACAGACAACATTTAGGAATATCCTGTGGTTAGTACCTTTGGATCCACCCTGTTTTTCTTTTACACGACAATTTGCAAGCTTAACAAAGCATAATCTAGCCTGGAGGAGCTTATGTAAATAGTAACAAGAGGAGTGAAGATCAGACCCCAACACAACAAAGCACAATCTAGCCTGAAGGAGCTTATGCAGATAGTAACAAGATCAAAGGAGGGCCAGGATGAAATGGAGTGAAGGTCAGACCCCAACAGAGTGTAGAATGCTTTGAGAATAATTTGACTCCCAATCACAGTGTTAGAGCTTATAGACTATTAGTTGTCTTAACCCAATGAGTTTTTCATTATTTTGAGGAGCATAGAAATATAGTTACCAGAAAAATGCAAACTGCTATTATTTAAATTTTATCCAAATTAGAAAAGAGGAAGTCTAATTATCACTATTTGGTCTTATACATAGAAAACTCTGAGGATTTCACCAAAAATCTTTTAGAAATAATAAATGAATTTAGCAAAGTTGCACAATACAAAAATCAACATGCAAAAATCTATAGTGTTGCTATGTACCCAAAATGAATGATCTTGAATAGAAATTAAGAAAACAATCCCATTTATAATGGTTGCAAAAATGATACAAAGATAAATTTTAGTCAAAGAGATGAGAAATCTCTACAATGAAAATTATAAAATAATGATGAAAGAAAATGAACCTCCCACCAGCACCAAAAAATGGAAAGGCATCCCATGTTCATGGATTGGAAGAATTGTCCTGTTAAAATGTCCACATTACCCAAAGCTAGTCACAGATTCAATGCAATATCTATTACAATACTAATGACACTTTTCACAAAAATAGAAAAAATCCTAAGATTGGTATAAAACTGCAAGCATCTGCACTGTATTTGATCATCAGCACTATATAAAAATAAATAAATAGTATTGTATCCATCTACAACTAAAAAAAAAACTTTAAGCATACTAAAAAACTGTAGTCATCAAAAAAGTCTAGAATTAAAAGCTGTGGGAGCAGGTATGGATTTGTGGTATAGCAAAGAATAGCATGCAATACTGAAAGTTTGATCCCCAGCAGGGAAAATAAATAAATAAAAATTGAAAAATTAAAAGCATAGTATTGTCACAAAGACAGCAGAACAATGGAATAGAACAGTGAGTTACAAGTAAATCCATGCATCCATACCAAATCGATTTTTTGACAAAAGTGCTAAGAACATGTATTTAAGAAAAGAGTCTTTTTAATAAATGGTGCTGGAGAAATTTGATATGCACAAGCAAAAGAATGAAAACAGACACCTATTTCACCAGTTACAAAAATTAAATCTAAATGGATTAAAGATTTAAGTGTAAGACCTGGAACTTTGGAACTTTCAGAAAAAAACAAGATTAGGGAAATTAGGACATTGGAATGGGTAAGAATTTTTTTGAACAAGACCCCCAAAGCACAGGAAATAAGAGCAAAAATAAACAAATGTATTGCATCACACCCAACAGCTGTGCACCAAAGAAAACAATCATCAGAATAACCAGACACTCTCCAAAACAGAAGAAAAGATTTGCAAAATATAAGCAGATAACAAGAAGCTAATTTCTAGAATGTATAGGGAACTCAAAAAGCTTAACAATAACAACAAAAAAGAAACACTACAAATATCCTAATTTAAAAATGGGCAATACCAATTAAATTAAATGAACAAAATTAAAAGAATAAAAATGGGCAACATATCTAACATGCATTTCTCAAACGAAAACCTGTGAATGGCCAAGAGTTATATGAAAAATAAATGAAAAATGCCCAACATCACTAATCATTAGAAAATGAAGATGAAATCCACAATGAGTGGTCATCTCACTCAAAATAACTAATATCAAGAAGATAAAAAATGAGAAAATGCTGGCAAAGGTATAAATAAAAGGGAACCCTCGAACACAATTGGTGGAAAAGGAAATTAGTGCATCTATTATAGAAAACAGTATGAGTAGTCCTTAAAAATTAAAAATAAATCTACTATATGATCCAGCTATAATACTCCTGGGTATATTTCTGAAGGAATCAAAGTCAGAATACAAAAGAGATATTTGCATACTCATGTTTATTGTAGCACTATTCACAATAGCTCAGATGTGGAATCAGCCTAAGAGTATCAAAAGATGAATGAATAAAGAAAACAGAGAAAGAGAGAGAGAGAGAAGAGGGGGGGGGAATACTATTCAGCCATAAAGAAGAATGAAGTCATGTCATCTGCAAGACATTGGATACACCTGGAGGACAGCATGCTAAGCAAAATCATCCAGATACAGAAAGACAACTATCACATGTTTTCTCTCATATTTGGAAACTGGTTTTAAAAAGAAGTGTGGAGAAAAAGATGACCTGAAAGTAAATGAGACACTACTGGGGAATGGGAAAAACTCTGGGGGGAAGAGTGGTGGAAGAGAGAAGTTAAAGACAAGTTTTAATGAAGGGTGGATATGATCAAGGCATGCTATATGCATTTTTGGAAATGTTGCAATGAAATCCATTCATTTGTACAATTAACATGTGCTAATAATAATGTAAAAGAAAATATACTGCATGCACAGTAGAGTACTCTTCAGCCATATAAACGATTGCAATCCTGAGATTTGCTACAACATGCATGAAACTGGAAATGTTAATTGAAGTAAGTCCAGCACAGAAAGAAAAGTACCACATGGCCTCATTCATATTTGGAGTCTAAACACACTGAGTAGAATGGTGGTTGTCAGGGGCTAGGGAGAGTAGAAAGGAGGAATGGGGAAAGGTCGATAAATGGATATTAAGTTGCAGTTAGATAGAAACAAGAAATTCTGGTGTGGTAGGAGAGGTGAGGCAGGAGGATCACAAGTTCAAAGCCAGCTTCAGCAACTCAGAGAGGCTCTAAATAACTTAGTGAAAACTTGTCTCAAAATAAATAAAAAATAAAAAGGGTTGGGGATGAGGCTCAGTGGTTAAGCACCTGTGGGTTCAATCCCTGGTGCAAAAAAAAAAAAAATTCTGGTGTGGTATGGCACTGTACAGTGACTATGGGCAACAGTAATGCACCATGTATTTCAAAAAGCTAGAAGGAATTTTGAATGCTTTCCCCATAAAGAAATGATAAATGCTTAAGGAAACAAATATTTGTAAACCGTACTGAAAATACAATGCTTATATTCATCAACACATCACGTGACAGCATGTTAATATGTACAACTTTTCCATTTTTGTGTGTCAGAAAAAGTAAATTTAATTAAATTTAATTAAACCAAATTAATTAAACCAAAAAAGTTTTTTTTTGTTGTTGTTGTTGTTGTTTGTTTTTTGGTAGCAAGAATTGAACCAAGGGGCACTTAACCACTGAACCACATCCCCAGCCCTTTTAATATTTTCTTTTGAGACAGAGTCTCACTGAGCTGCTGAGGCTAGCTTTCAACTCCTAATCCTCCCATCTCAGCTTCCCAAGTCACTGAGATTACAAGCCTGCACCACCACACCTGGCTTTAACTAAATTTTTTTAAAAAATAAAGCCTGCCTCATGTTTATACTTTATTTCAAAAAAATTGAAATGGATACATCAAAGACTATAGAGTTTGGAGTGGGAAGTTTTATTTTTTTTTTTTTACAAAGAAATTCAGCTTTTTATTTCTGAGGCAAAAGAGAAACATTAAATACATAAATACTTAGGAAATATTCTACCAGTGATCATATGCTGAAAATATTCCTCAGATATCTAAATGTATTGAAACCTCACAATTATATGTAATTATTATTTGTACATTTAAAATAAACTAAAACAGATAAATCTATTAGCACCAAATGCACAAATGTTTTAACTCTACCAAAAAAAAAATCTAAACAGAAGATTTTAAAACTGGCACATCTAAAGTAGATGGAAAAGTTTAAAAGTAACAGGTTGTGAAGGTATATGTGAAGAAAACGAACAATGAAACAAAATAGTTCTCAAGAAGAATAGCTAATAAAATATGATTCAGAGAAAATAAGAATGAGATTTTTAAATAGTGTTTTACATTAAATCTAAAATCTGTTTATAAAATAGCATTAAAATTATTTTAAAAGATTTAAAAACACAAGAAATATCAGTAGAAATGACATGACAATATACAGAACAAAGTAAACTATAGAGTACTAACTAATTAAATTTTTAAAAATATAGAAATTTTATCCAAAGAGTTTTTGGGGAAAATAAAATGTTGCAATTCTAGATTATTTAGAAAAGATTTTTTAAAGTTTTGTAGACAAAAAGAATAATAATTAAAGTTTTTATCAGAATCAAACCCATACCCATAATTGTTCTTGTTATTAAGAAAAATGCAAGGCAGGCGTGGAGCAGTGGCTCAGTGTTTGGAGCATTTGCCTTGCATGCACAAGGACCCAGGTTCAAAGCCCAGCACTACATACACAATTAGGTGTGGGAGAAACAAAGGCCAGATGAAAAAAATAAATAAAATTGATTCTCCCTTTCTCTCTCACTTTCTCTCTTTAAAAGAAAAAAAAAAAGAAAAATGCAAGAAGCTATTGAATAAATATAAGGAAAGGAAGAAAAGACAAATAAAGATAACTGAATAGAAAATGTTAAACAAATTAGTTGGATACATAAATAAATTTGAAAACAGCAAATCTGAGTACCTCCCAAAAAGGTTTACAATAATAAACACAAATTTGAATTGATCTATTTGAAATAAGAGAAAAATAAGACAATAGAACTAAAATTGGGTATAAAATACAGTTTAAGATTATTATAAATAGTATACATATAATGTAATATCCCTGTGTTATTTTTATCCATGTTCAGAAAATTAAAAGCCAGAAAAAGATTTTTATTTAGCCCTTTTACTAGCCATGTTCTTACTGTAACTGTGTAAATAATAATAATAAACCAGAAAAAGGAGTGGAAATTATAATATTACATAAACCCTTGAGTAAGCAGTGTTTTGGAGAAAAAGGAAACAAACAAACAAAAAGAAACAACAGATTTACCTATGGGTAAATGGGTAAATGTTTTCCTTACCCCTATAATAAAACTCATAGTAATTTTGAGGTTCTTTTCATATAAAGGATTTGAAGGTAAATAAAATGTAAAAGTTGCAACCTTAATTAAAACATGAAGTGTTGAAATAGTATTATGTTTTAAAAATTGTACATAACCTTTGAAATAATTTTTCATATCTCTTCCAACCACATGATGGACTTTTTAGTGCCCACCCTCAGGTTACCAAGCCATGCCAGCAAAGCTATACCCAGAACAGGAGATGTCCCACACTGAAGTTCACATTCAGCCAAAGCACGTTTGCACTCCAGGAGTATTTTTCCACTAGAAGGCCAAGATAAGCAATAATAAACTGAATTTTGACCTAATGTGACTAAAATAGAGTATCATATCATACCTACAAAAAAAATTGGGATCACCAGAAAATAAATCTCATCATGCAGAAACATACATTAAAACACACAGAACAGGTTTCAAGGTTGATTCTTGAAGTTCAGCAATGAATTCACTCAACATTTAAAATGCATTATATTAACCCCTTTTAAAATATCTGATTTCAATTCTCCATTTCTACATTTTAACTTCATGAACAGAAAAATATTAAATATCCAAATGCAGACACACAGGGATTCTCATTCATCCCTTGCTTTCCATCTAAGAGGCCCCTCAGGTTTCCAAAGGTTCCATAAGTAATATATAATATGTGAGGAAGGTAGACAGATGCCAAACCTCTGTCTAAGAGACAACTTTTTCAGGAGGAAGAAACAGAAAATAGAGCTTGCTGTAAGGCTTTCAGACCTAGAAGTCTAAAAAGCTGGTTTGAAATTCGACTGTTGTAGAGCAGAAACCACTGGGTAATATTTAAGAGTAAAAACGTAAGCTTTAAATAACACGTTGCATGCTGACTACAGAAAAACAGAAACAACCTCTGGGAGTTCAGATAGGACATTCAAAGTCTTTAACAAACGATAAATCACAAATCAAGTCAAACATGAGATGGAGAATAAAAATAATGACACTGTATTGTTATGGGAGAAAGTGGGTGTTTCTTAAGTCTTTAATCTGCTAGACATCTGTTTATTTTCTAAAGTTTTAGAAGCAAACACACCGTAGGCAAAGCATGTTATTCAGGATTTTATTCTCCGGAGTCAAGTCTTTTATATTCCAAGGACATACATCAGAAATTTGTTTTTTTGAAAAAAAAATAGTCTTTTAAAATTCATATTCCAAATAATATATATTGCTGAATATGGAAATAAAGTACTATAAGCTATAAGAATGAAGTACATAAAAGGCTCCTCTTTTACACATAGTCGAATTTTAACTCACATCTCTCAATACTCGGCCCATTTGTTTATTTTGAAGCAAGGTTTTAATTTTTCATTATAGTTCTACATTTTGATGGGATTTGTTGCTATACTTTCATAAAAACACATAGCATATATCCCCCCTTTGCCCTCCCTACCCTTTCCCATTCCCTCCATCCATTTTCTAAAGACAAATTTCACAGCTGTAGTGAATTTAATTATGTTAGCAAAAGCCTTCCTGCTATGTTTTCCTTCCTTTTAAATTGTATTTGCATTTGAAAATTAAAGCTAGAAGCAACCTAAAGTTTTATCATTAATTATCTTTAACTGTTACCAAAAAGATTAATGGAGCCACAGAAAAATTCCATGAATTGATTAAAACATTGATTAAAAAATAAACTTTGCTTTGCTTTGCTCAAGGATGCTCCATAGTTATTGGATATTGGAGCCACTTTCTTGCTGCCTCTCAGTGAGGAAGGTGAACGGGAAGTTTCAGGACTATAGCTCGCCGCCATGTTCCTACCTGGTCTGTTGATTCACTGGTCCCTGTCCTCAAGCAAAAGCAACCAACTCCAGTATTATCAGGGGCTGGCCCAGTTAAAGAATGTGCTTGCTTCAGCCATCTCCACTGTGTCTGTGTGACAGACATAGCTCTTGCCTTCCCAGGAAACATCTTCAGTGGCTTGGCTTTTATTTGTCTTAATTATAGATTATTACATTCGTCCAAAGGAAGTAATCATGGACTGTTAGGATGGAATGTTTGTGTCTTCCCAAAATTCATATGTTGAAGCCCTTACCCTCAATGTAATGGTGCTTGGGAACAGTGCCTCTGGGAGGTCCTTTGGTGTTATGATTTGGGATCTGAAATGCCCCCCCCCCAAAGCTCATATATCATAAGCATGGTCATCAGTGAAGTAAGGTTCAGAAGTGAGGTTTTCAGGAAATGATAGGATTGTGAGGGCTATAACCTCATCAGTGGAATAATCCACTTGATAGCTTAATAATCTGAATGGACTGCTGGGTGGTAACTGTAGGCGCATGGGTTATGTCTGTAGGAAGCAGCTCCCTGGATTTCTGCCTCTTCCCGGCTGCCATGAGCTGAGAAGCTTTTCTCTTCCATGCCCTTCTGCCGTGATGTTCTGCCTTGCCTGAGGCCCAGAGCAGTGGAAATGGATGACCAGGGACTGAGATCTCTGAAATCATGATCCAAAATAAAATTTTCTTCCTCTAAGTTGTCTTGTCAGTATTTTGGTTACAGCATGCAAAGCTGATTAACAAATTAGGATTAGATAAGATCTTGAGGGTGCCTCTGCCAATGTGAGGACACAGCACTGGGCAGCCAAGTTAAGAAATCTTTACCAAGAACTTAACCACCAGCACCTTGATCTTGAACTCCTGATCTCCAACACTTTCAGAAGTAAATGTCTGTTGTTTAAGGCACCCATTTCATAGTATTTGTTATTTCATCCTGAGCTAAGATATAGAACAACTAGACTTCTCTTGTAGCCAGCAGAAAACATTTTCCCACATCCACTTTCAGTACTTCAAACATCTTTTTAGTCAGTGCCTTGAGGGTTGAAGGGAAATTTTGTTCTTTGAATCATTATTAGGTGGGGTCTGACTAAGCCTCCAGTGTCTAAACCCATTACTCCTTCTCACAAAACCCCTCTGAACAGGGTTGCCTTTTAAGCATGAATACATAAATAATGCGCAAACCAAGAAGATGAATATAAATCTTAAATTAATACTCAGGTTACTTTGACTATTATAGAATCATGGGAGCTATAACTTGGAACTCAACGCTGTTTTCTTTTTCCTAAAGAAAGAGGGACAGTGAGAGAGAGAGGGGAGTGAGAGAGAGACAGGAAGACAGAGTCAATTTTATTTAGTTTTTCATATGGCTTTCGTTGCTGCAACACTTCATTGGGTATGTGGTGCTGGGGTTTGAACTCGCATCCTCATGCATGCCAGGCAAGCACCATAACTGCTGAGTCACTACTCCAGCCCTGGAACTCAACACCTCTGATTAATAGCTGGGAAACTGAATCTTAAAAAGAATAATATCTTTTCAAAATTCATAGTTAGGGTAAAAATGAACATAGGTATGACCTTCTATCAACCTGTATTGTTAAAATCTTTTGATATGTAGAACGACCATTTTCATAGAAGGAAATATCAAGAAAAATGCTGACATATTTTTTTTTAAATTACACATACACACACATGCTCCATTCTGTCTTCTAAGGTTTTGGAAACATTGATATCACCATGCATGCTTAATACTCTACCACATGCTGAAATTAAAGCATGACAAATTGAAGCCATAATAGTAACCGTAGCGTCTTGTTCTTTTAATTTAAATTGTCATCTCCTAAACCAAAAGCCTTCCACATCAATTGAAGCAAAATTAGAGAGGCATGCTTGTTAAGCATTTGAGGATGCAGAGATAAACAAAAAGTTCTTGCTTTCAGCAAAACGCAGGCCTTTTAGAGAAACTGACAGCTGCACAAATCTTTCAGTAGGAAATGTTGGGATTATTCTTAAACTGCTACAATCAGAAGCCAAAGTTTTGCAATTGAACAAAGGAGGTAAGCTAATTTATTTTGGAAGAATTAACGAAGAGCTCATGCTGGAGATCTCAAACAAGGAGTAGCATTTAGACAAAAAAAAAAAAATAAAGGAAGATATGAAAAATAGAGGAAATGCTGTGAGCAAGGATGGTCAGGAAGGTGATCGAAAAAAGGCAGGTCTTTTGCAGAAAACATTGTGGAAGACAGTGGAGAGTGGGTGGAGTGATGGTTAAACATAGTATACACAGAGGGCTTATAGTTGCTTATTAATAGTTCATTTTATTTTGTAGACAAAGGAGAACCAAAAAAAATGATTCTTAGAAGAATCTCCTACTTACAAAATTACAAGATTAAAGACAAACATAAATAACAGATTTTCAGATATTCTTTTTATTTTTCATTTAGATATTCAGAACCTGTGTAATCCAATTTATCACTGGTTATCAGTGAAATCCCATCCACAGAGTTACCTTTTCATTGTGATTTGTTTGATCTTTTTGAAATCTGCTGATGTTTTCACTTGACTGCCAAAATTCGGGCTTCAGCTCCAGCCCTCACTCAACAGCTCTTTGGCTGCTCTTCTCTATACATCCATCATGTGGTCAAAGTCCATCCAAAATTCTGCAGCACATCTCACTTTTTCCATTTCTTGTAATCCTCATATTACATTGGCCTCTTGTGCACCTGAAAATTAGATTCAAGTAATTTCTGGTTCTGATGCTTCAAGCACATCATGCCTCTGTGCTTACAGAGTGCCCGCCCTTCAAGGCTCAGGCTGCATTCATATCTTGTTAATCTGGATCTAGGTGGCTCTCTTAGTCAGGGTTCAGGCTGACCAACAGAATAGGGAAGGGTCATCCAGGACTTGTCTGTGCAGTTGAGTTGAAGAATTTCAGGGTTTTGATTAATCCAATATATTACTCCTAAAATAGAATTCTACATTCCCTGCTTCCTGGTGCCAATGTTTTTAATGAATTTTAAGTCATCTCATCCAATTAACTTGCATTCTGATGGCAACTGCTAAAAACAGAAAAATGTTCTAAATTTGCAGAAAGATAACATTTTGTGCGATATGTAGATCCTATTTTGATAGAGAGATCCCTAGTTCCATACATAAATCTCTCTTGAAATATACCTATTACACTTTCCCTTTCTCTTTTCTCCCTCTCTCTCTCCTTCTCCTCCATCCTCCCTTTCTGTCCTCCTACTTCTCTTCCCTAGTTTTCACCTCTATGCCTTTATTCCAATGGCTTCTTCTGCAGCTCCACATTCAACAGTTTTAAAGATCAGAAAGATGTTACTGAGAGAAATGCTGTCTTTTAGAGATGAAGACACTGAGATATGGGAAAGAGGTGAGTATTTTAGAGATATATACAGGGACAGTTACAAACCTAGCATAGAAACACAAAGTTCCCAATCTTTAGTCCACTGGAAAGTTATAGCCCTGATTTAAATTAGTTTGAAAGAGACCATGAGTCTTTTTTTCTATCTTGGAAATAATCTTGGCTTCTGGCTATGAAATCAATTACCTCATATCAATTAACTCAAGAGCAGAAAAGTCTTTCCAAGACCTGGGTGACCCAGGACTTAGAAGGACTCAGTTTTAGCTAGAGGAATCTTTTTTGTAAGTGAGCTGGCCTCAGTCACTGCAGAATCATACACTCGACTTAAATAATCTTGCCTAAACTCACGGTTTAGCAAATGCTGCTTAGACATGAGCTATGTTATTTTTTAACCTCAGAGAAATGTCTTCCTTTGGATTGGAAAATAATTTTAGTTTATCTGTAAACACCACAACATTTAAATTGATATTTTTTCCTCTGCAATTTAGTAACATTTTTTAAACAGGTTTTTCAGTACCATTGTAAAAGTCCCTTTAATTTCTGAGCATTATAGAAATAACTTTCAAGACCATTGTCATACTTACATTATAAACACTTGTCATTCTTTTTAAATGGAACGTACCTGGATTTCTGACATACCTGTGCTGATAGGTAATTGCATGAATAATCATGCACTAGCACAACAAAAGAGTACATTGTGTATAAAGCAAGTAGTAGGAATCTGGTAATGTGGGAAATGTCTGACTTTGGCACTAGGGAAACAAAGCTTAAATCTTCCCTTAGCTATTTCCCAATTGTGGGGTTTAGGCAAGTTACTTGATATCTCTTTATGTGGAATATGAACTACTAATTATGATGATGTAAAAATTAATGTTATTGATGTGTTAGAAATTGCTTCTCTCAGGATTAGCTCATTGCTTGTGCTCGAAATATTAGTTGTCTTTCCACTTTCCCAGGAGATAAGAGTTTTGCACCACTGTAGTCACACTTTTAATCCAGATCCATAATTTCACTAGAAATGACCATTAGTTTCAATAATTTTAAAATATGTAAAGAAATTAATTACAGAAGAATGGAGTCCATTTGGTTCTATATAATTGCAAAAACATTTTGCTAACCAAGATCTAAAAAGAGAACTGTTTTAACACATGCTATATTTTCCTGAGCCAACTAACACAGTATTTTTAAGGGGATGTATCCTGCAAATTTTTCTTTACTTAAAACCAAGTGCAAGGTTGTTTTTCTCATTAAGCCCAAAGAAGCTATTGCCTGCCTATATGTGTAGCATGTACTTGAATGACATCAATGAGCTCATCTCGTTCTTGGAATGTTTTACATCATATTTCAAATCTATCTCACACTCTTACCAAAAATGGAGGATTTACTGTTAAGTGTAAAGTTAAACATCAGAATAGCTCACTCAAGCAGACAAGTTATGAAGGAAGTGAAAAGGGGAGCCAGAAAGAAAAAGAGCAGAGTGAAAGGGCCAAGAGAAAAGCAAAAGGAGTCGGAAGAAATGCAGAAAATTAGATGTAAGAGTTGATCAAAGCTTCAAGTACATTAATACTGATGTACCTGTGACTCCAATGCAGGCTGATTCAATGTCTCACTTGGATAACCCAACATAAAGCTATGAAAGAAAACATATGAACAAAATGGTGTGGCACATACTTATTCAACTAAATTATTATGTAGTAAGTTCTATTAAGTGTCAGAGTCTCATTTGCAAGCCAGAGTATTATGAGCAATTAAAATAGAGTAAATATTAAATAAGAGCTGCAAAAGTCAGTAGAAAAACCCAAATTCACTTCTTTCTTTAACAAACTTACAAAATGTTAGTCTTTTGCCATAGCATTGGCTGCATTGCAAAGGAAAAATATAATTTATCTTTCTGCTTACTAGTCTTTGGCCTTGAACTTAAAACACATTCCTATTTATAAATTTACTTTTAGCATTATTACTTGGTTGTTTAGAAAATCTTGAATGCGTTGGATGTGCAAAAGAAAGATAAAACCAGATAAGTGTTGGAATAAGCAATTCAAAACATTTTCTAAGCATTTTTGGTTCTGTAAAATCTAAATTATTTTCTCAAAAAGCATAAAAGGCTTGTTAATATTGAAAAAAAGCATGAAGATATATTTCCAATCTCTTTTATTTAGTACAAACTGCTTTTTAAGAATTACTTATTGTATTTAAAAACTTAGTTTCATTACTGAAACTGATAAGTGCTCTCTAATAGCAAGGTAAAATTTGAAAACTTCTATGTGTGAGTAACTTTAATTTTAGTTTACTTTGAAATATATAACAGTGTTTCTTAAGAAAAAGTAAAAATCTGTAATTTTTCTCAAAGATCTTCATTACCACCAAACAAGAGGAAACTTTGGCCAAAAGTATCATTCGAATGCATTCATCTCAAAATTGCAATAGAGAAAATTGTACCATAATATAACTGTAAAAACACCATCTTCCCACCTCATATGTCCATTTTATCTTTAATCAAAAGGAAATAAAACTGGGCACTGTGGTGTACACTGGTAATACCAGTGTCTTGGGAGACTGAAGTAGAAGAATCACAAGTTCAAACCCAGCTTCAGCAACTTAGCAAGGCCCTGAGTATCTTAGCAGGAATAGGTCTCAAAATAAAAAATGAAAAATTGACGATGATATTCCTTAGTGGTTAAGGGCCTTTGAGTTCAATCCCTGGTACCAAAAATAAGAGGGAAAAAAAGGAAATAGATTTAGAGAAAAAGAGTGTCTTCTATATATAAGCATCTTATACTCAGAAAATTTACATAGAGTAAAAGAAACCAGTTTTAAGGTAATTATACGTGTCTTTATATTTCTATGAACAAATTATATAATTTATTTATTCATTCAAAAAAGTTTTACTGAACAAGTTCTGTTTGCGAAGCACAATTTGCCATTTGCTCCAAAATCATAGAGTCGGCAACACAAAGTTTCTGCTCTTGAGAAGTTGACATCCCAGTGGAAGGCAGCAGGTCATAAGGTATTTTCAGAAGAAAATAAAATAGGTGACGGATCACATGTAGTAGTGAGGTGGAGTATGTTTAGACAAGGCAGTTAGGAAAACTTTTCTGTAATGAGCAGATGATAATTGAGCTAAGATTTTTAAAAATACATCCATGGTAAGATTTGGGGGCAAAAGTCCTGGAGGCAGGGACAAGTTTGAAAGGCACTTAGTGGGAATGATCTTGGAATATTTCTATGGTGAATTAAAGAGTATGGCAACTTGTTAGACCCATTCACACTGTCAGGTGATGTTTGATCTTCCCCTTTTGTCTGAACTGGCTTGCGACTGCTTTAGCCAATAAAGTATGTCAGAGGTGAGTCTGAGCCAGTTCCAGGCTAATCTCTCAGAGAGCTAGTGGTTTTTGCTGTTTTCTTCTGGTCCTTAGCTGACACATAACCTTCATTACACCTTCTGGAGAGACCTTGAGGAAAGGGCCTGAGAAAATGGGAAAGGCAAGAGAGGCCCCACTGAGTACAACCTTCCTGCCAGCCACTGGGGGACCTGAACATACAAGCTACTTTGGAGACCCCAGCGCAGTGACCATGTGAATATGATGTGCACAGCAAAGGGATCACTCATCCAAGCTCTACTGGGACTCCTGACTTGCAAACTTGTGATAAATTTTTGTTTTAAATCCCCAATTTTGGAGAAGTGTGTTATGCTGCAAAGGGTAACTGGAATATTTCTGGCAGGAACAGATTTGCTCCCAGTATGGTGGGAGCATAATGAATGAAGGAGACCACAGTCTGGAATGGGGCCAGATATTTTGTTCTTGGTGCATGTGAAAGGCAGGATGGGGGAGGGAGTGTGATGCTGACCTGATACATAAGTGAAAACTGTAACCCTGCTACTTTTCAGAAAATAGATTTTAGAGAGGCAAAAGTATAAGCAGGAAGAACAGTTTCTGAAAGAACATTATACTGGTGTGATTATTGTCTTTAATTCTCACAGTGTATGAGCAAAGTACTAGGATTATCTTTATTTTGCAAATGAATATGCTGAAGAATATACAGGTTACATAATTTGTACAGTAGTAAGAGGTGAAAGTGGAGAGGTTGTTAGATTGTATCAAACACTGTTGAACAATCAAGAAGGAGACCAGAGCATGACCACTGGACTGGACAGAACAGATAGAAGCCACTGGCTCCGTTGAACATAGTAACTTTGTGGATTTCTTGGTAATGAATAATATCCTTTTATAAATCAACAGAAATAAATTTGGAATTGAATGTACCATACGCATAATTCACAGTTGTGCTCAAATAAGTTGAAGCATTCTATCAAAACAGAAGCTGCAGTTGTTAACATTTACCACATTTTTAGGACATTTTCACAGAGTGCACCTCAAAATTTGTGACAGAGTAGTTGTTGAATTCAAAATCATTTCTTCAGGCTGGCAAGAAAGCACTTTAACTCAAGGTTACTTGTCATCAACCAGAGTTCAAAATGCTTGGAAATTTGAAGAATTATCTTGTAAATTAATGTAACTATCCTACAGCTCAGATAAAGCATTTTGTAAATAAGTTCTTTATATTCCTAATACATTGTTTTCAAAATTAGTTGGAAGTCTTTAATCAAATTATTCTTCAGGTGGCGTACTAAAATATAGCACTAAAGCTTTTGGTGACCTGCATTTATTGAGAATCAAGTTTGTGATAGGGTCAGACATCAACATTTATTCCTATAAAAACACCGGAGGAACAGTATTAACTCTATAATGACAACTCAAAAGTTCACAAATTTGGAAAATTATAGTTTTCTTTTAAGTATCTTGTCATGAAAGGGACAACTCAAAAGTTCACAAATTTGTAAAATTATAGTTTTCTTTTAAGTATCTTGTCATGAAAGGGAGATCATTAAAATACAGTTCCTATATTCAACTGGATAAATGTCTATTTTTATAATATTGCAGCATCCAAATTTGGCAAAAGTTAAAAGAAGTATAAATAACCTATTTGTTTTCTTAAAAGAATCCTTGTTAAAGTTGCTCAATACAAATTTAAAATAAGAAATAGAATCCATGAAAATATTTGGACTCAACCATTCTCAAATTTCAGTTGTAAAAATTGCAAATGAAAATGCTTTCTAGTTAGCAAGAATTTGTTCTCAATTTTCCAGTTAACTAAAACACCTATAAATAAGATATTTTCTCCATTAAGAAGATTATACAAAGAACAGTCAAATGTAAAAAAAAAAAAAAAGTCAAATATTTTAATCCCAGGATGTAGTACTGAACAAAGCTTCATGAAAAAAATAACAATAATAATGCCATACTGCAATAAGAAATATATTCTTTGGAAAACTACCAGTGACCTAGTGCTAAAGAGGAATATGATTTTCAAAAAATGATTCAAGTTCTTCAGTATGGATCAAGAATAAATATTCTTTTTATTTTATTTCTAAAATTAAAATATGCTATATAAAGCATTATTTTGCAGGCTGAAGTGGTGACTCGGCAGTTACTGCACTTGCCTCACATGCATAAGTATGCGGGTTCAAACCCCAGCACCTTGTACACATCAAAGTGTCAGAGGAATGAAAGTCACATGAAAAACTAAATAAAAATTTGCTTCTCTTTCTCTCTCTCTCACTGTCCCTTTCTTAAAAAAACAAAACAAAACATTATTTTGCATTGGCTTCATTCATAACATATATTTAAAGATTTGCTTTTGAATAAAAGCTTTGAAAAGAACTATTACTTAGGTCTGCCAGTGTAACACAAACAATTTGTAAGTCAATTCATATATATCTCTAGAGCTTATATATGCTTAATTGTTTTAGGATCACCTTTCATTCTCCGAATGCTCCCACTTTGTAATAATTATATGGTTGCCATTGTCACAGCTGTTTGCTTTAGGATTACTCTATTAGTCCTTTTTGCTCACAATCAACTCTTGAGGAAAGTTCTGAAATTCAAATAAATGGATGACTAACATAGCTGTTTTGTGCTGGAGCCTCAGAAAATTTTAGGGCCTAGAAAGAGTAAAAATCATATTACCTGAATCTCACATTTTATTGTTGAGTGTTCAACCTCAGTGCCCCAAAACTGTGTGATCTATGTGCTTAATCCAAATACCTGCTCGTAAGCAGCACATTGGGCCTGGAACTCCAAACCCCACAGTGAGCCCAGCCTTCTCAGGACACCCACCATTCCTCAGCTGCTGCGCCACAAGGTTACAGCCATTTCCAGCTAATGTGATTCGTGTTTTGTTACTGTGTTCTTTTGTTGGTTTTAATCTACAAATTTATGAATCAAAATTAAATGTTTCTACCAACTTATTTCTTCCTAAGAATTTTCTCATGTGTTGTTCTGATAAAATATAATTTCTGGGTTTTATTTTTATTATTGTTTTTTTTTTGGCTAGATAGTGATTTTTTTCCATTACTTTAAAATTATGAAAACACCAATTTAAGGTCTTGATATTCAATTTGTGGTTTAGATGCTGACATTGAGGAATGGACAATTCTTATTTATCTGAAGACTACTATTATGATGTAATTTCCTTTATAAAAAGCATTTTTTAAAAACCAACTCATGCTTTTATTGATTTATAGAGAATGAAATCATCTTTGTATTTCAAGAGGGAAAATAACCACGAAGTTAAAAAACAAGTTGTCTTCAAGGGTGTTACATTTCAATTTTATGGATAAGGATTAAAAATCAATATGCTCCCTCTTTCTGCTGGAATATCTACTTGATGTATTTCTAAATTTCTCTCCCAGGCTATCAGGGGAAAACAAAAAAGTCTAGCTTGCTTTGATCTTTTGCTGAATGAAAGTGACACTTCATGGCTATTCTTTCATGAGTCATTTGACACCTTTTACTTTGATTATAAAGAGTAAAATGTCAGTTTCTAAGCAAAAATAAAAGATATCATTCAGAACATATTTTGCACCAATCTTTTTCTTTAGTACTCTTGGAAATGGTGCAGAGAAAGAATAAAATGAGTTTTCCTGTTAGCACTAATGGTAAATGGAACACAGTAGCAAAAATTATATTTGTGTATTTGTGTACATAGTCAATCCTCCTACTCACAGCTTCTGTATTTATGAATTACCTACTCACTAATATGTAATTTAACTGGAAAATCCACATGAGGAGTACCTTCACCATCGTCAGCAGACATGTGCAGAAGCAAAAAAACTATCTCCCCATAGGGATGTTGCCATCGAGTTTCAACAATACCATGTTCTGCCTTCTTGTTTCAGCCCTCCTGGTGAAAGCAAGTGGCTTTTCTCATGGTCTATTTAGTGACACATTTTTGTTCCTTTTGAGACTCTTTTTGGTGATTTTTTTTTCCAGCTTAAAATATACTCCAAGAGGAGTACTGAAGGGCTAGGTACTGTTTTTACAGCAAGAAGACTGTGATGTGCCTTAGGAAGAAGTATCCACGCAAGGTGTGTTTCATTCAAGCATGGACTGAATGCTGCTCGCCCTGAATTTACTATTAATTAACCGATAATAAGTATTAAATACACTAAACAGAGAAAGAATCATATGAAACAAGGTTATGTATTGATAGATCAATGAATATGATTCTTTTTTTTTTTTAAAGAGAGAGGGAGAGAGAAAAATCAGTTTTATTTAGTTTTTCATCTGGCCTTCAGTTATCTGACACTTAGTTGTGTATGTTGTGCTGGGGTTCGAATGCCGGTCCTCCTTGTGCATGCCCAGCAAGCACTTTAACCGCTGAGCCACCACTCCAGCTGATGAATGTGTCTTAATCAGAGTCTGTGACAACCTAGCCCTGTGCTCCTCCTCATACCAATGATTCAGTGTTCACTAAGTCAGTGTCCTGTGGCAATTTTTTAGAATATATCTATCACAAATAACAAAAATTGACTATGCATATGTATATGTGCACAAATATACATGTACAAATATATATATAAAACCTCTATTTTAGAACATTAACTTTAAGAAACATTATTTACAACATTTTTTTCTCTTTAAGAGAGAAGGACAGTGAGAGAGAGAGAGAGAGAATCAATTTTTTATTATTCTTTTTTTTCACATGGCTTTCGTTGCACGTACACTTAGTTGTGTACCTGGTGCTGGGGTTTGAACCCGTGTACTTGCACATGCCGGGCAAGCGCCGTAACCGGCAAGCCAATGCTGCAGCCCCCTATAACATATTTCTTGACTGATTAAAACTCTCAACCCTTCAGGTTTCCATTTAGAGTTCATTTCTGGGAATAGGTTAAAAAGCTAAAAATTTTCAGGTTTTTTAAATTTTAATCCTTTCACCTTCAGTCTCTTGAGAATCCTATCAGACAACTCTCCAGAAATAGATCTCCCAGATTTTGAGCCACATCTGTTTTCCTGTCTCTGAGGAGATCAGTTTGCCCACTCGAACACCTTCTCAAAGAGGCTTTGGGGCAGAACCCTCTGGAGCCAAGGACCCCAGATGCCTTCATCATCACCAGGAACACGTAAGATCGTCTGTATGGTTCCAAGCAGAGAACACAGCCTCAACACCTCAACACACAGTTTGTTTTTTGAATGGAAAAGCATTAGTACCAAAATTCAAATTGGAAGGTGTCATTTCCAATCCAACATGACAGAAAAAAACTGCTTTGCTATGGGCAGAATGTTTTTGATTGTTAACAAGAAGGCTTTGCCAAATCATTTATGGAAATTGTTTTAGAATCCCTCTAACTGAAGGAAAATAAAATGAAAATACTGAAATACTTTCCTAACACTTAAAATAGTCCTACAGGTTTCCAGTGCCGGCTTTAAAAAAGCATTTTATTTCACATTCAGGTGCAGGTCATCGTTTTAAAAACACACTTTTATGACTTTGGATGTGTAAAAAAGGTTGGTCAGGAGCACATCATTCAAAGAAGGCATGTTTATCTTGACCTGTCTTTGTCCTTATGGACAACTCTGCCCGGCAAGCTGAAAATCTCCCACACAGTCTCACTGCGTCAATGATACACAGCGAAGCACAAGATTGTATTGATTGTGAGGAACAATGTGAACTTATTATGTTTACTGTGTATTTTTAGTACACTGGAGTGTGTACATTGTTGACCTGATGTTGGGATATTCTAGCACAAGAGTTCTAGAACATAAAAGCTGTTCAACTTTTTCAAATGGAAACACAGATGCATGCTTTGTGAAAACAACAATATTACTAAAAAAAGGGTGGTTAATTATAATTACCATAATATCTTACCCTGCTGCATAAATTCCCACTGCATTGGGCATATAATCCATATCTTTCTTAGCCCAAAAAGACCCTATCTGACTTGTCTCCATCTACTTCTTCAACCATATCTCCTTCCTTTTTTCCCATTCATTAAACTTCAGCCACATTGTCCCTCTTTATGCTCCTTTAATAGCCAACTTTGTCTCTACCTTGGAGTTCTGGCACTTTTCACTCTCCCTGAAAGGCTAACCCCATGTTTTCACATTGCTAGTACATTCTTGTCTTTCAGCTCTCAATTTCAACACTCCTTTATTGACTACACCTTCCAAACCAAACCCGACATTCTGAAACACTTTCTTATAATCTTCTACCTTACATACAACATAGCCTGAATTTTATATAAAACTCACCTTTCATTTATTGATTCACATGTATTTTGCAGACCTACTCTCATGGAATATATATTGGGATTTTATCTATTTATTTTTCACAATTTCCCTACCACTCTTTCCCTAGAGAAAGGTCATCAAATACTTGATGGAAAGAATAAACAGATGGTTTATACCACTTATAAGCAAAATATAGATTCCAAGAAAAGAAGAAAAAAATCATAAAAATTATTCTGGCTGCTTAGCCCACACAACGTAACATGTATATATATATAAATAATAAATATTTTTTTTCTGGATAGTTTCCCCTCAAATTTCTAGTACCAGACAAACTTGCCATGAGGTTTTATAAGAACCTCTAGGGACAGAAAGAACAGCACATTCTGTGCCTCCTTGAATCATCTGAAGGCATATGCCTGTTCAGGTGTCTGAGGGTGAGTAATTAGATACATAATTAGTACTGAAATGCTACAATTTTCTTTGAATTAAAAGTGATGACAAGGGGTTGGAGTGGTGGCTCAGCAATGACGGAACTTGCCTTGCATGGGCAAGGACACAGTTTGAATCCCAGCACCACATACACAACAAAATGTAGGAGGAACAAAAGCCACATAAAAAAATAAATAAAAATAGATTCTCCCCCCACCTCACTGTCCCTTTCTCTTAAAAAAAGAAAAGAAAAAAAAAAAACAGTAAGGGCAAAAATCCTAACCCCCATTGCTGTCCAAGGAACAAAGAGAACTGGAAATATGGTTGTAGGAAAAAAGATAAAGACAGTGTTACCTTTCAACTGAATTTAAATATGTGGTTCCAACTGTAACCTCTGACCTTAATTTCAACCCAATTTAAAGATATCTAAAGAACATCCATCCAAAATAACAGAAGGCTGCTTAGTCCTCAACATGCATGCAGCTGGATGTCCTTCCTTCTCCACAACTGATCTCCTTCACAGGCCAGAAAATCTGAAATCAGTTTTCATGTTTTCCTCACTTCATGGTGCATATTCTCACATACCAAATCCCACTACCAGCTTTCCTGAAATTTCTTTTGGCTCCAGGCCTCCCTCATCTGAGAACAGATAGTTACCTGGCCAAGATTCAAATTATCTCACATCAAAACTGTTTTTGTTTTCCTTTCAGATGGGTTGATCTCCCCCAAACCCAACTATAACTCCCGACTGAGGTTCAGAACACAACCTTGACTATGGAACTCTGTTATCACTTTTATCCTCACGCGTGTTTATCTCTAGAAATAGCTTAGAGAAGCGTTCAGAATGCAAAGAGTGGAGAGCAGACTTGTTTGATGCATGATATTTTAAATAAAATCAGAGGGAAAATCCATTATCCAAATCAAAGTGTAGGTTGAAAAGCTAATGGTCATACATAATTGGAATGATGAGAAGCTAAAAATCACCCAAAACACCGTTTTTTGCCAGTGATACTTAGGACCTAATTTGCTCTATTTCTATGCAGTGGACATGTTTCTCATTTTTGTGGGGCATAGCATTTTCTAGAACTATGTTGCATTATAGAAGTGATTTTCACTCTAAAGTTTCATACTTAAGAATCAAAACCATAGACACCAAAAAATAAACAAATAAAGTCAAGATACACTCTCTAGTTGTATAACTAGTTAATACTGGGTAATATCCCTCCACATTTTAATTTCCTCTGGCACACTGGAAGAACAAAAGAAAACACAATTGAATCCATAAACGAAGAAGAATGAAAATAGATCCCTTCTACCGCTATACAAAAGTGTCAACATAAAATAGATCAAAGGCTTAAATGAAGGTCCTGAAACTATAAAATTGCAACAAGGAATAATAGGAGAAACACTTCAGGTCAGTAGTATAGGCAATGATTTTTTTGATAGAACCCCAAAACCATAGGCAATAAAAGGAAAACCAGATAAATGGGATCATATCAAATTAAGAAGCTCGTATACAACAAAGGAAACGATCAACAATGAAGAAATAACCTACAAAATGAGAGAAAATATTTGCAAACCATATATTTGTTAGATTAATATCCAAAATACATAAGGAACTAAATTCTATAACAACAAGCCAAATAATTCCTATTTAAAAATTGACTAAATATCTAAATAAACATTTCTCAAAAATAACATATAAATGGCCAAAAAGTAAATGACAAATGCTCAATATCACTAATCATCAGATAAATTAAAATTGAAACCACAATGGGTAAGGGGGCAAATGAACTAAACAGGTATTTTGTCAAAAAATATATGAAAATATATTCAACATCCTTAGCAATCAGGAAAATGCAAATCAAAGCTACACTGGTATTTCATCTCACCCCATTTAGAACAGCAATCTGGCAAGCATCAAGAATGTACATTATGGGAGCTGGAGCAGTGGCTCAGCAGTTAATGGCGTTTGCCAGGCATGTGCAAAGACACGAGTTTGAACTCCAGCACCATGTATTCAACTAAGGGCTGGAGCAACGAAGTCCACATGAAAAACAAAATAAAATGAATCTCTCTCTCTCTCTCGCTGTCCCTCTCTCTTTAAAAAATATTATTAAAAAATAGAATACACATGATGATAAATGCTGGTGGGTGGGAGGAAAAAGGAACACTACACACTCTTGGTGACACTGAAAATAGTACTATCACTGTGGAAATCAGTATTGCAATATATTGCAATTCCTCAAACGACTAGGAATGGAACCACCATATGAATCTGCTATTCCACCCCTTGGTATTTATCCAAAATAGCTAAAATAAGATACTATAGTGATACCTACATTCCAATGTTGAAGCAGCACAATTGCCAATAGCCAAGTTATGGAACCAGCCAAGGTATCCATCAACAGATAGATGGATAAAGAGAATGTTAAAAATATATAATGAAATTCTACTCATCTATAAAGAATAATTAAATTAATTCATTTGTGGTAAATGAATGGAACTGGAGAACATCATGTTCATTGAAATGAGCCAGACACAAAAAGTCAAGGGTCAAATATTTTCTCTCCTATGCAGAAACTAGAAAGAAATAAGGAACAAAGAAGGGAGATTTCATGAAAATAGAAGGGGAAGTAGTAAAGGGAAGAGATTGAGGGAGGAAGGAGGAGGAATGGGAAAGGAGAGGAACTGTGGAATGAAATCAACAAAACTATTATATGCATATATAAATATATCAATGAATCTCACTTTTATGTATAATTATAATGCAGTAATTAAGAAACAGCTAAAAATAAATACATAAAAGGAAAACAAATTAAACAGACATAAGGAGTCAGGGGAAGGGAGGAAAGGAGGGAAAGGAGAAGTACTAGGGAAAGAAGTGGAGCAAATTATGCTATATGCATTTATGAATATGCTAACATGAACCCCACTGTCACATATAACTATAATGCACTAATAAAAAGGAAATTGCTGATAAAAACTGCAATTAGATATTATTTCACTTCAGTAAGAATGGGTATTATCCAAAGGACTAAATATAACAATTTCTAGCAAGGATGTGA
Organism: Aplodontia rufa; assembly: GCA_004027875.1. Lineage (NCBI taxonomy): Eukaryota > Metazoa > Chordata > Mammalia > Rodentia > Aplodontiidae > Aplodontia > Aplodontia rufa. Next base: position 25,846 of record PVKS010016722.1, read on the forward strand.
ACAAAAGGGAAGTACTGCACACTATCGGTAAGAATGTAAATTAATATAGCCACTATGGAAAACAGAGACCTTTAGAAACTAGAAATGGAAGTATCATATGATCCAGTGATCCCACTGCTACTGTTTAGGGGTCTTGGGTACATGTTCTCCCTTCAGCAAAGAACTGAAGAGCAGGACATAGAGACAGCTAGCAGGTGAACAGAGATTTATTGCAAGTGATAGCAATAGGTTTCTCCAAAGAGAAGGGGCCCCTAAAGCCAAAAGTTAGAGAAGTTTTGGATTATTCTTTTTGTGGCCTCTAGAATTCCTCCTCTTATCTTCTCTCCATGTCACCTCTCTATTGTTTATTGATATTCCCTGAGTCCACAGATCTATTTTAGTTTTTCTATTGGATTCCCTGCGTAGGCACCTGAGTAGGGAAGTGTCTATCTGATTGGGTCCCCTGCTTGTATTCCTGAGCAGTTTGGTCAACCTGACCTCATTAGAGGATCTTCTCCATGCTCCTTTGGTCTAGATCCACCCCTGGCTTCCTCACTCACCATCTTTCTCTGGTTGTCTATGGCCTTCTACGTCTCTCTCACCACTTTTGAATATATATCCAAAAGAAATGAAATAATTTCATCAAAGAGATATCTGCATCTCCATGCTCACTGCAGCATAGTTACCAATTTGCAAGATATGGAATCAACTCACGTGTCCATAAATGGCTGAATTACTAAAAGAAATTTGGTATATATATATATAATCAGAATATTAATCAGTCATAAAAAAGAATAAATCCTGTCATTTGAAGCAATATGTCAACTGAAATAAGCCAGGCACAGAAAGACAAATACTAAACACTCTTGGTCATTTGAGAAAAAAAATGATCTCATAGAAGAACAGAGTAGAGTAGTAGTCACTAGAAACTAGGAAGGGGAGAGGGACACAGGAGAAATTAATTCTGGTATTCTGTAGCATAGTAGGGAAATGATTGTGTGTGACAATCTATGACATATTTCAAAATAATTGGAAGAATAAAAAAGTTTCCAGCACATAAAAATGATTAATATTTGAGGAGATGGAGTGCTTATTACCCTGACTTAATGATTGCACAATGTGGATGGATAGATGATGGATAGATATAGATAGATGATAGATTACATAGATATATATATGCATATATAATGTAGTACTACTTATTTATGTACAAGTATTATCTCAGTTTAAAACAAAGCATAAGCAAAAGGTCACAAAGATGGAGTCTGGTGGTACCTGCATATATACTCCTTTATAGCATCTTCTCCTAGAGATTCCTAATTTAGTTTTCCTTAGTTTTTCTATCAATCAACAATTTTTGTATTTTACTAATATTCTCATGAGGATGTCACACGTTAGCTACTGGTAGTTAGAAGGCTTGCCTGTTTGGTGTCAGTTAGGCTCTTTGTTCCAGGAATGTGAATCCTACCCTGGCTCCCTTGCTTTGCATTTGTCCCTGTATCAACTCCTTCTAACTCCATGGTTTGTGTTCCTGCAGATTGCTTAAAGCGAGGCAACTGAGCACAAGCCAGTCACATATCATTGTGTCCAAATAAGCTTCCACATAAATGTATATGTAAATACCTCACTTAATGTAAATGACAGCTATGGAAAGGAATATGGTACAGAAGTCATAAAGCAGAGCCAGTTTTCTAGAAGGTCCTCACTCAGCTATGACCTGATGAGGCGGTTCAGTGTTAACAGTCTTGAGCCTGTAATTCTGAGACCTGGATTTATGAGAGCATCATGGACTTTGACTGCTCTCTACTGGATAGAAAATATATTATTTTCAAATGCATAAGTGTTTCTGAAGAGAATGAATAAATTAGTTTTATCTTATCTCACACATATTAGGGGAGATAATCCTTTTTCTTATTCTATTACTTTATAGGTAAGATGCAGATAAATCATTATTCACATTCTCAATTTTTATATTTTTTCAGAATTATGAGTATACAATGATATATTTATTCTTAGCTTTACTTAAAAAACATGCTTCCTCCCAAACTGTTTGCCAAGTCATTTCCAGCAGATTACATTAATATCAGTTTATTTCAACATTTACAGTGCTCAGTATTCAATTGGCAATAATTTATGTCATTATTGTTTAAAGGAATTCCCCTATCTCTCTGTCACACACACATATCTCTCTGTCCTACACATATTCATGGTGATCTTTCTTTATTTTAAACTAACAGAACAATCATTTCAGTTTTGAAACTAAGTGTTTAGAAATTAAAGTTTTAGAAATGAAACACGATGCTTCTAGGATAGTGCCATCGGAGTGGCAGGAGAGGTCACACTGCTTTCCTGATGAAGGGGACTGTTCCTTCTGAGCACTGTTGTTGTGACTGCACCCTTTTGGGAGACGGTTTATTAGGAAATAGCATTTATTTCTTCATCCATCGGTGTCTGTGTGCCATTATATGAATAAATGGTAAAGGCAATCCTGACAGAAAGAAATATGAAGAATTTATAAGCTGGCAAAAAGGAGGAGAGAATTTAACAAAACCAATACTAAAATAAAGTTAGAGCTTTACAGAAAATAATACATTAATAAGCCTTTCCTGCTTCTGATATTCAGCATAGAAAGATATACACATAAAAATATTATTTTATTTAAAAGACTCTTCACACTGAGCTGTGTGTCCCAGGATACCTGAATGTTTTCTAAGAAATGTTTAGGCAGGGGTGGTTTTAAGGAAGTTCATTTCTGATGCCTTGATTCTTATATATTTATTTTTCCTATATATTTTCTGGGAGTCTCTTTTCATAATAGATTCTTCCTCAACTGTCTGCAACAATCAAATTGGAAATCTGAAAATTCAGGTGACCACACTAATCAGAAAGGTTTTATTTTAAGTCGTCAACATTGGAATAAATGCTGACTTATGGCGATGATAAAGCTTGCCTTTCTCACAAAGAACTGCTCCTCTGTAATAGACTCTTCTTGGGTACAAATCCAAGCTAAAGACTACTGTATAGTCCTCCTGCCTCGTGGCTACCACAGAGAGAAACTGAGTCACTCTGAACAATCTGTGATGCTTTGTTATACTATAAATATATATACACATATGTATATGTTTTCATATATATGACTGGGTGTGTGAATATGTTCGTTTATGTTCTAAAAACATATATTTAGGAAAAATATTAGAAATTGAATGTTTCATTTTTACTTTTGGTAGATATTGCCAAATTTACCACTTGTAATGCTGTGCTATTTTATATTTCTCACCAAAAAAAAAAACAATATTAAATGTTTTTTCTTCTCCAAAGAATACAGTATATATACATCATACTTTTTTATAAACTGATGGTTGAAATTGCAAAGTTATTGTATAATTTCATTTTTTCAAATTATGAAATGAAGCACCTCCCCATGTACTTGAACCAATGCTTTTCCATATTTTAAAAATTTTCTTTTTCTACCATGTTAAAGATTTGTCTGTCCATTCATATACTGTTAATTTCTATAGATTTATATCATACTTGTAGGAGTACTACTTCTTAGTTTTCAAAATTTCCCTTAAAAGTTTTGCATGTTCTTTTCATATATTAATTTGATAATTTGCCTTGTGGTTTAAAAGAGGTCCCACTGGCATTTGATTCAGGTGGGAAGACTGTTTTTAAAGTAACAGGAAAGCATCTGTGAAACTCAAAGCTTGCTTCTTTTGCTTTCACATAAGTCTGGAAGCTAGCAGCTGGCCTTGCTCCAATAGCCCTTAGATGTTAGGCGCATGGCTCAGCAAGTCTCATAACCCCTTCCTCAGGGCTGCGACTCGAAGCCACAGCATAGGCATCCTATCCACCTACCGCTTCATTATCAACAACAGAAAACTGTTCCCTGCTTACTTACACAAAGGGCAGAAAAAAGATGCTTGGCTTTCCCAGTCTCTAAGACATAAGACATTTGAAAATGATGTTGGGTTAATATCCATTGGGTATGGCAAGCAGAATCATAAAATGCAAGAATTTTTAGAAATAAATAATGTATTTATGACATGGAGTTTTTTTCTGGGCAACTGCTGGGTATGACTTTCATTTATTCAGTTCCATTTTTATATGCCTGAAAGAATTTTAAAGGTTTCTTAAAATAGGTTTTGTGTATATATCTTGCCAAGTTTGTCCCAAGTATATTTTTTTATTATTATTATGAATGGAAACTCCCTATCTTTTTTTTAAACACTACTTTATTTTTTTTTCATTTTAAAGAGAGAAGGAGAGAGAGAGAGAGAGAGAGAGAGAGAGAGAGAATCAATTTTTATTCAGTTTTTCACATGGCTTTCATTGCTCTGATACTTAGTTGTGTACAGGGTGCTGGGGTTTGAACCCGTGTACTTGCGCATGCCGGGCAAGCGCAGTAACCACCGAGCCACCGCTCCAGCCCCCCTATCTTTTTTTTTTAAGAGAGAGGGATAGTGACAGAGAGAGAGGGCGAGAGAGAGAAAAGAAAAGAATCAATTTTTTACATAGTTTTTCACGTGGCTTTCATTGCTCTGAGACTTCGTTGTGTACGTGGTGCTGGGGTTCGAACTCGCATAATCACGCATGCCAGGCAAGCGCCATAACTGCCAAGCCACTGCTCCAGGCCCTACTTATTGTGTTTTGCAATTGGTTGCAGTATTTAAACAGAATGGCTATTGATTTATATACATGTATAAATCTTCTTAATTTATATATAAGCAAATCATCTTATCTGGAGAAATCTTTCAACGCATTGCTTGGAATTTTCAATGCGTAATATCACAAAATTTGTAAATAGGATAGTTTTACCCACTTTATTATTGTTAAACTCCTTTTTTGTCTGATTCTGTTGTGTAGTGCCTCTGAATAATATCAAATAATATTTGCTGCAATAATGAATAGATTAAACTATTACAAAAGAAAGTTCAAAAAATAGTGGTTTAATAAGATCAAAGTTTATTTCTCTGTTTTTTGGAAGTGTAAGAGTGAGTGAGCCAGAACTAGGTAATTTTCAATATATAGCATACCTCTGTTTCCACAAGGGGTCCTTTATTTGTTAACATTTCCCATTGAACAGCAAAACATTGAACAGGATGCCTAGAGCAAGCAAACTGATCTTCAAGGAGGTTTTCTAGAAATTGCACCCATGGCTCTGCTTACCCTGGGGTCTTTCTATTATGTAATAGAAGGAGAAGTGAATAAATGCAATACAATTAACATGAAAATATCAATGCCTTATTCATCACTTTAATGAGAATGCTATAGAGCTTCCCATTAGGTTTCATGGCGACTGTTGTGTTGAGATATATTTTAAATGTTAATAAAATATTAACTTATTTCTATTTCTTAAAAATATTTTAGAGGAAATAGATGTTAGAGGAGGTAAAGCTCATTTTGGTGCATGGTTTCAGAGGTTAAGTCCATGGTCAGCCAACTCCATAGTTTTGGGCCCAAAGTGAGGGAGAGTATCCTGGTGGCGGGCTTGGTGGAAAAAAGTTGCTCGGTTCATGGCAGCCAGGGATCATAGAAAGCTCTGCTCACCAGAGACAAAATATAAGTCCCAAAGGCACAACAGGAGTGGCCATCCTTCTCCAGCCACAAGGTACCTGCCTTCAATTACCACTCAGATAATCCATTCCAGTGGATCAATCCACCGATTAGATCATAGCTCTCATAATCTACTCATTTCATCTCTGATATTCCCTGCATTGTCTCACACATGAGTTTCTGGAGGACATCTCATATGCAAAACAACATTATGCCCTCACCAGCAAAAGCTCATGCCCATCTTATAGTGCAAAATACACTACCCATTTCCAACAGTCCCTGTTGTTCTAACAGTTCTACCATTGCCAAAAGCCCAGGTCTGAAACCTCTGAGACTCAAGGCAAATTCTCAGATGTTTTCCCCTGTAAAAATCAAAAGCAAGTTACGTATATCCAATATATAATGCCACAGAGTAAACATTTCCATCCCAAAAAGGAACAGGAATAGAAAGGAGGGAAGGAACCAAAGAAAGACCAAAACCCAGCTGGGCAAACAAGTTCTGTGGCTTCATATCCAACATCTGGGGCACTCAACATAGTGATTTCTCTCTCCAAAGGGCTTGTGTAGCTCTGCCCCTGTGGCCTTGATGGTTGCAGCCCACACAGCATCTCTCTCTCTCTCCTCTCTCTCTCTCTCTCTTTCTCCTGGCTACTTTCTTCTTGATTTCTGCAGCTTTTCTTGGCAGACATTTCACAACACTGGCATGTTTCATCTCAGGGGTCTCTACAGCAGTTTCAGTTTCCTTCACTATGTATACATATTGCCCACTCAGTATTGCCTTCAGGGTTTCTAACCCTGCTGCACTTCAGCTGGCCTTTCCAGGCCTCCCTTTGAAATCTCAGTGGAAGTCTGCATGTCTTGCTGACCCTCTCGTTCTGCATTTTTACAGAATCAACACAATGTGAATGATGCCAAGGTCTGTGGCCATATCAAGCAGTAACCAGACCTCCTGGTGCCAGGGCTGCAGCAGCCTCTGAAAGCATGAGCAGTTGACACGGTGAAACGACTTCCTAAAACCTCCTGTGCAAGCAGGGTGCTTCCATATTGTATCTTCCCCAAGGAATTTTTACTTTTATGCCCTTGAGCCTAAGATTGGTATGGCTCTGCCAGTTCCTGAGATGTCCTTAAGCCATCTTCCCTATTGTCTTTATGTAGAGTACTTAGCATCTATTTAGTGGTTATAATCTCTTCAACAACCACATCTCCCTTAACCCCAGTTTTACATGCATTTTTTCTAGCCAAATGGTAAGTTCATCAAATTGTTCCACTCCACTTTCTGCTCCTAATTATCACCGTAAACCTGGGTAAAAGCTACCAGCAATATGGATGCCACCGCCTGAATGCAATGCTTCCTTGAAATTTCCTTTGCCAGATTATTTAGTACATCACCTTAAAATTCAGCTTCACAAAGTCTCAGGACATTGGCAAAATGTAGACAACTTCTTTGCAAAAATGCAACATGAATGGACTATACTCCAGTTTCCAATAGAGTCCTACTTCTTTGAAACCTTATGACCTCAGTCACTGTCACAGTCTGCAGTCCTGTTAGACGAAATCCACAATGCTCCCTATCTTTTAAAATTATTCTAGTATTAGTATTTTTGAGAGAGAAAGGGAGAGAGAGAGAAAGGAAATTATTTTTTTTATTTTTTCATCTGGCTTTTGTTTTCCTGACACTCAGTTGTGTATGTGGTGCTGGGGTTTGAACCTGGGACTTTGTGCATGCGAGGCAAGTGCTCTACTACTGAGCCACCTTTCCTGCCCAGTTTTTAGTATTTTTAAATTAAATTTTTAGTAGATTTTAGTTTTATATAATTGTTTACATATGCAATAATATCTTATAAAATAAAAAGTTCCTTTCCTCCAAAAAAAATCAAATTTCTTAAAATAATTGAAAACTCAAGTGGCTAACTTTTAGAATCTATGGCAAAATCAAGAAAATCTTCAATTATTTTAAATATTCTTATATACAATGTCCTAGGAATGTAGCTAAAGAAAACCCTTGATATTTAATTTACTGAACACAAGTTATTTGGAGAAGATTTGCTTATGTATTTCTAATTTAGTTTAAAATTTGTCAGCACTATAATTTATAGCTAATAAAAAAGAACAAATGAAATGGTAATATTCATGGGTAAGTAGGCTAAATAGTTTAAATAACACAAAGAAAAAAATTCCTGAATACATATCTAGTATTTTACTTAAGACATTACTATGAGATACATATTTTCCATATACTATAGCATTATGTTAACATGCAATCCTTCAAATTTTGTCAAATAATGTACTTAGGAGCTGAACATTTTAAGTTTTCCCTTATAAAATTGTAATACTTTAAAAAACAAGCTTCCATATAAGTCAATTATTTGAAAAGCTTTTCAAAAGTGAAGCCAATAAAATTTGTTTTTTTTTCCCTATTTTTGTTTAGTTATAATAATTTCTGCATTGGGATGTTCTTGACACGCACTAATTGGATTTATTCTTTAGACCCCAGGTATGGACTTGTCAGTGGGTCTTGGCATACGTTAAGATCAGAATTCTCTGGAAGGCATTCTTGAGGAAAAAGAACAGACAATTTTTCTAAGGAATGTCTTTTGGCAAAAGATTTTAAAGTTCCATGGACCACATTCAGAAGCTGCTATCCCTCACCATTCAGAGCAACATTCTATATGGTGTTCATGTGAATTATGGTTGTGGTGAATTAAAACAACTGGAGGATGTATAATAGACAAATATCCAGCAGTTGTCATTTTCTCAAAAGAAAATAAAAAGGAAAAGAAGTGAAATGAAGGGAAAAGAAGGGATGAAGAAGGGAAGAAAATATAATAATGCATTTAATTTCTGTGTTTTCTAGTACTAAGGAAATAAAAATATTATCAATTCTGTTTAATACCTTGATCTGTACATTCTACATTATAATAGGGGTAATTTATAATTATTATAATTTAAGTTGGATGTGTATGTTAACTATAAATACCACTGCTTATGCAGCATTTTCTGTAAACAAAATGAGAAGATAGACACTCTTTAGTTTTATTCAGGTAAAGCTAAAATGTAAACTGCTAAGTAGGTGGGCTTAATGTAGAATCTGAAGCAGGGCTGTGTTAATCTTGGTTCTCAAAGCCAAGGGAGCACACCTCAGGAATGTGCTCTGTCCCATGGTCAAGCTGAAAGTAAATGCTTACTGTGAACCCAAGAGATGCTGACATCTTGCATTATGGATAGCTTTTTCTCAGTGAATTATCAGGGTTTTCTTTTTTCATTGTTGACATTTCTCAATCGCAGCTAGGTATTGTAGAATTACTATCAAATTGCTCTCCTTATCATTCACCTTGTATCATTTTTATTGTACTCAACTCTGTGTTGTCATCAAGTTCTTTTCACTGGGAAAATAAGACCATGGAAAGTAGGTAACTAATGAAATTTTTCCTCACTCTAATGGATCATAGTCAAAAAGATTTTAGAAATACTTGTAGGTCTTAATTTCTGATAAGCTAGAAGCCCACCTATTTTGTATCATTTCAGAGGAAATTGGTATCTCAAAGTGCCTGCTGAAAATGAGGTACAGAACCTCAAGTTCAGAGATGCATTGCTCCATTTGGAGAATGATAACGTTGCAAGTCCTTGTTCAGACAGTAAAAGCCTAGCCTAACAAATATGTTATGTGTTGTCACATAAATCAGGGCTGCTTCATCAGTTTGCCTTCCAAAATAACATCTATCTCCAATCAAGACAGCAGCACAGGTACATTTACAGAGTTTAAGGTGGTTTAAGTGACAGTAGATAACATTCACTCTAAAAATATTATTTTAAACAGAAGTTGTGAAGGTTGCCAGGTGACAGGACAGAGATGAATTCCCCAGATATAATACACAACTTGTGGAAAAATTATTCAGGGCGTTAAGAAGACTCTAGAGCAAGAAACAAGCTGAAGAGATGCACAAAGGTTGGGTCAGCAAGAATGTGCAGGCTGGGGTGAAAGAGGACTCAATATATTCTGAAGGTGGCAGGGAGCCATTGAAGGGGTTTAAGCAAAGGAATGAAATGACTAGGATGCAGTCCTGCCCCTGACCCTCACTTATTAGGACTTAGGTCAAATTATTTGATGCAATTTCTATCTGACTGTTTTTGATTTAAAAAAAAAAAGCCTTATTCAAACAAAGGGTATCCAGAACCAACACATAAATCAGATAAAACAGAACACTCTGATTGAACATTTGCCTTCTTGGCCCTTTCTTTCTCTGTAGCAGTCCCTGGGACCCATCCACAAACTCCCCAGAGCTCCATGGATTACAAGGTCAAAAACACCACAGACTTTGCATATCTGTTTCCTGATCTATGCCAAATTCCATAAGCTCTAGAAGGCTTAAAAAATGTGTTTTTCTTTTTTTCCTACACAGACTCACACAATGATTTCCTCCTAAAGGTATTCTAAAACAATCTTTTCAGATGACTTGATTATGGAAAGATGTCAAAATTTTATTTTTTCTTTGCTGCAAGGGAGTTTACATTAGTTTAAAATAAAAGAGTAACTTTGACCATTAAAAAGGGGATGCCCAGATATAGTCATTGGACTATGCAAGAGCCTCACATCTTTTCTAGTTGTTCATGCAAAAGATCAAAGATGGGGCTGTTCAGCAGCAGCACCAGGGGGTGGTGGAAACATCAGCTATGAAAGATACACTTCAGCATAAAGTTGCTTAGATATGTTATCAGAAAACACCGTACAGTGGGATGTTTGTTGCCCTGAAGGTTTATTCATCTCAGGTACTGATATCACTTTTTAATGATACCATTCTTTCTCTTTGTTTTGTTAATACCTAACAGAAGTCTCCTGATTAATGATTCTATTAATTTAGCTAAAAATGTCCTGAAGAAGTATTCATTACTTATCTATTACAAAAGGAAAAGAACATTTTGGAGAGAAGATTAGGAAATAATAGCTTCAAAACACAGTGGGATGGGGCTGGAGCAGTGGCCCAGCGGTTGCTGCGTTTGCCTGGCATGTGCAAGGACTCAAGTTCAAACCCCAGCACCACATACACAATGATAATGACGTGTCTGAGCAACAAAAGCCACATGAAAAACTAAATAAAACTGATTCTCTCCCTCTCTCTTTAAACAAAAATGCTGGTCTTGCACAGGAAGGAAGCAGGGGGCCACAGAACTTGCAAGCTAGGCCGTGCTGCTGCTGCAGGGCTGGACTGCCAGGGCGCTGCGTCTGGCTGGTACTGGGGGCCTCAGGAGCCCCACCTCAGGCACCTGGCCTTGTGGGGCACAGTGCAGCACTTGGCCTCTGAATAAAGCAAAGGAAAAAGAGAAAAAAATCAGTGATGGAAGGCAATAATGCAAGTGGGAAGACAACATGCCTGGAGTTCTTCTCCCACACAACAGACATTCAGGTATTAATGGAACCTGTGCCCAAGTGGAGGAATGCCCGTGGCCATAATGCCCTGAGTCTGATGTACCAAGATGCCTGTCGATGGGGTCTCATGCTGCAGACATACGTGCAGCTCACCACGTTGGACTGACACACTTCCTGTACGGCCGATGGAGAGGTCACTTCACAGTGCAGATACATTTTTGTGGAAAACCTGTGTAGAAGTGGGAAGATGCCTGAAGTGGACTATGGGGTTCTCTCCGATCGCACAGAACACTGATGTGTCCATAGACCTGATAGTTTATCTCTGGACCACGCCTGAGACCTGTTAGGAGAGCTTAAAGATGAGGTACAGAAAAGAGGAGAAGGTCATTCCGCTGGTATACCTGGGTATTTGAAGCTCTTCACCAGCTCTATGAGTGGCTCATCACAGGAAGCCTTTTCCCTGTGATAGCCCCTGTTCTGGTGATTGAGGTTGACCACAACATGAACAAAACCGGGCCCAGATATTAACCCCAGAGCATTGGAAGCATGGCCAGTAGGTTGGGAAGCTCTGTGTGATCATGTCAGGAAAAATGCTTGCAATGGCCAAGTTATGTGTTAGGAGCAATTTGGAAACATCTGCTCTCAGGAGGGCCTTTTACCTAGCCAGGTTGTTTTCTCTAATGGTCTTTTCTCGTTGGCCAGTGTCTTCATCATTACCCTTGTAGATAATGACAAGTGGGACCAACAGTTTGTGTTTGTTGCCTCACATCCCTCCTGATGCCTCTCCTAGTGTCTTACCACTGATGAGGTCCTCAGGTAGGGTACCTGCCCTTCTATGTGCTGGGCTCTGCATTCAGAGCACTAGGAGAGTGAAGTAGCAGTCTTAGCTATCAGAATTTGAAGCTCAGAGAGGTTAAGGGACTCTAGAGCTACATAGCCAGTTGTGCCATGGAGCTGGCACCATTCAGACTTAGCCTAGGCTGTCTCTTCCTAATACCTGTCCCCCAGAGCCTTCCTTCCCTTGCTACAGACCCCTGCATCTTTGTGGGGAGAGCTGGCAGTAACTGGAGCTGATCTCTTCTTGTTACTCAGCAGTTCTCAAGGAAAATCAGCAGTTCTAGACTTTCACAGAATTGTTTTGTTTGGCTTGAGCCCAGTGTTCGGTGGCTTCCCAGCATGAGGCTATGGTCCCCTCTATCCTCTTGTCATCTGGACTTCATAACATGAACAACATGTTAGCTCATGAGCCCAGTCTCTTCAGGGGTAAAGGTCCTGTCTGAACTGCCCCCAATTCCACTTAAGGATATGACATTTGATGCCTGGCCACTTTGCCTATTTTCAAGTTTGGGCCAGGTACAGACAGCCTTGCTTCAAGACTCCATCACTTTGTCTTGTCTTTGTGTGAGAACCTTTGTCCTGGGAATTAATGAACATTTGTGGCCCAGGGAGAGAGCTACAGGTGGGGTATTAAGTCTTTTTGAAATGTGTTTTTCATCTCAGGGGACACCTTGGGCCCTTCTTCATTGGGTCAGAGAGTAACTTGGTCCAGTTGTGGCAATGCACTGGAGGTGTAGCACCTCTTGAACCATGTGAGAAGCAAGAGAAAGGAAGAATATTCCCCTTGGGGCCAGGAAAGTCGAGGTTCATGAACATTGCTGCTCCTGACACTTGGGAGGTGGGCAGAGAGTGTTGAGGAGACTGGATGCAAACACATGAAGGATTATTGGGAACTCTGGAGCAACCCAGTAGTGGCTGGCCTGCCTTCCACCTCTGCGCCCTCCAACCCCAGGGTGGACACCTGTACATACATCCCTGCCTTTCAGCAGGTGCCAGGTGCTCCTACTGGTCTGCTCACTGAGTGCCAAGAGGTCAAGGATGTCAGTTTCTGGCCCTTTCTGTTTGGACCAATTCTTGGATTATGTCAGCAGGGTAAAGGACAGCAGCCAAGCGGGGACTGTGTCCATTAACTCATATAGTCCAAATGATTAACCAGAAAACGGAAGGCAGGAACCTTAGCTACCAGGAATCCTGACATGTTGGGGCTGTCTTTGGGAATTTGTAAATGAGTAGTCCAGTATTTTCTTCTCGGCTCACTTCGAGCATCAGTTTTTGGAAGAAACATGATTTTTCTCTTGTTATGTGGTAGCCAATAAATCCTTCACTTAGATCCTATGCTGATGTTCTAGTGTTTCCTATGCCAGTGATTTTACCTCCCTGGAGCATCCTTTTGCCAATAGGATAGTGCACTCTTGTTTTTTTAAACACCACGTTTCCTAATAACATGCTATGTATGGGTCCAGAAAGAGCCTGCCCTCCTCCCACTCGGGTACCTTGTAGGGAAAATTGCATAATCAGTAGAGACTGGGGCTGGTTACAAAAACCTGTTTGTCTAGAGATCACATCTGAAATGAACAGAGCCAGCTTTGACAAGGGCTGCCATCCCATTTGGCAGGCAGGGCTGATGGAGGTAGAGGTCACAGAGCAGTTATAAATACCGCCATGAACCAGGGCTGAAAACAGGCAGATGGCTTATTGCATGAGGGGGTCTATTTCTTAGACCCAGAGAGACTCTCCCTAGAGCCTTTCAGGAATAGCTCAAAGGGGCTGTCATACCTGAAGAGCCAATGTGGGTAAGCCAGGACAGTGATATTCCAGACCTGTTGGGTTCACCCCATCCTTACTCTGAGGCTGAGAATCCCTGGGGTTTACAGTCAATATACTCAGTATCCAACTCTAGTGAATATTTACTTAAGTTCTCAAACAGCATATACATTTTCTTTCCGTTGCATTTATTAGTAAAATAATTTCAATTTACAATTAAGCTTTTTGGTTTTAGGTGTAAATATATGATTAGACCATTAAAACTATTTCAAATAAAAAAAATGCAGTGGGATAAGTTGAGAAACCAAAGGTTGTATCCAATCCCTATTTCCATAATACTCTACAACTCTACGGCCCTTCCAACATGTAGGGCACCTTGCCATTTCTGCCTAAGGGAAAGAGAAAGATGAGCACAGCAGAAATGCTAAAAAAAGAAAAGAAAAGAAAACGTTAATCTAGGATTTAATGCTTCAGAACATAAACAATTTAAGTGAAAAGAGAATTATAAATTTAAAAATTCAAAATCCTATACAATTCAGTGTTTGAGATTTATGATTCAAAATGAGTATATGTGTTAGAAGAATAAAGGTCACCCAAAGATGCTCACATTGTAATCTGCTGGAATCAGTGAATATGATCTAGGCAAAAGGCAGGTGTAACTCAGTCAAGGATCTTGCAATGGGCAGATTATTTCAATGGGGACCAACTTGATAGGCATAATGAAACAATAGAAGCCTTTGCAATAAGAAGGAGAGGGGAATGTGAGTTAGAAAAGGGGAGATGTTCAGATAGAAAGAGAGGTCAGAGCCAGAGTTTCAAAGATGCTATGATCCCAGCTCTGAAATCAGAGTAAGGTGTGAGGAAGCAAGAAATGCAGGTGGCCCCCTGGAAACTAGGAAGAACCAGGAAATATTCTCCCCTAGAACTTTCAGAAGGAATCCAACTCTGCTCACTTGTTTTGAACTTCTGACTTCTATATAATAAACCTGTGCTATTTTATACACTATATTTGTCATAATTTTTTTTGCCAAACCAACAGGGAACTAATACAGAATTTGGTACTGAAAGTGAAGTGCTGCTATCACAAATAATTATGTAGTAGTTTTGAAATTGGGTAACAGGTAGAGGCTGGGCACATTTTGAAGGACATGTTGTAAAAAAAAAAACAGTAGCTGCTTAGAATACACTATTAAAGTCATTGCTGGTGAGGATTCAGAATGAAGTGAGAAGTGAGGTAGAGAAAACCTTTATCATCTTAGAGAATACCTAAATAATCAGAAACATTCTGTCATAGAAATATAAACATTAAAAACACAGTTGGTGACAGCTGAGAAGGAAATAAAGAACAAGTTATTAGAAAGCGGAGGAAAAGGAGCTTTGCTGTATAGTGGCAGGAAATTTTAACTGAATTATTTCTTGCAGTTACATGGAAATCAAAATATATAGTAAATGAATATGTTTATTTCACTGAAGAGATTCCAAGTAAAGTGCTGAAGAACCGCCTAGGTTTTTCTTGCTGCAAATAATAAAACACAAACGGAAAAAGATAGTCTAAAGGGAAAGCTTAAGCAAAAAGAAGCTGAACTTGATAATTTGGAAAATCCTTAACCCATCCAGATTGCAAAAAATGCTAAGAACAAGAGATGTGTTGTTTCTCTGAAGAGAAACAAGAATGTGAAGACTTTTGCTGTTGCTCCAGAAGACTCAAGAGATCAGAATATCCATCCTCACAGAAAACTCATAGATCTCCTCAGCATCTACTGTTGGATTTCTTCTTTGATCCATTGGTTATTAAAAATTAAGTTGTTTGATTTTCACCTGCTTTTATAATTTCCAAAGTTTTTCTTTTTATTGATTCCTAGTTTTGTTGCATCGTGATAGGAAAGGATACTCAACCTGAGTTTTAGAACTGTCACCTGATGCATGTCGCATCAGTCCTTTGGAAAAAGTTCATCTGTGTTCTTGTTTCACAGGTCTTCAGATGGAAAAAACTTTGCTCTAGAAGGGATTATAACTAGAACTTCACCCACACCTGATTTGTATTATATAGAGGATGAGATTTGGTTCTTCTGAACTGATGATATTTGGATGAAATTTTGAACTTATACTGTAACTTGTCTTTTGTATGATAGTGGATTGATACTTTGGGGGAGCTTTAGAAAGGAGTGAATATTCTTTGCATGTGAGATCCATGTGACTCTTTGGGAACCAGAGGGCAGATAGTGGGAGATGGGATAATAAGGTCACCAAAGGTTATCATATCCAGCAATAAAAAATATGAATTTGAAAAAATTTCAGATACACAGATGCTACATTTTCCTGCTTCAGGAAGAATGTAAATTTAGTGAAAGAAAATTCTACTGCTCAGTTCAGTGGAGTAGTTTATTGAAAACCCACACTATCAACAGATAACAAGTAAAATCTGGGTGGAGTCCTTGAACATGGAGGAACTAATAATTTAGAGAGAAGAGTACACCCCAGTTGATCAAATGGAATCATAAGTCAATTTGGGGCAATTCACTTACTATCTGAAAATTCAAATTTAGTACCTTAAAGAGAAATTCAGATGGAAAATAAACCAAAAGAACGTTTAGTGTTCCTCAAAAATATCAAAAGTTATAAAATTTGGGACTCCGTGGGTCTCCACACAAAGGCATTTTTCACCTATATATTTGCCCGAGTTGAAGTGGTGCAGGATGGAAAGATAAAGAGCTAACATAAAACATCGGATAACCAAAGTAGAAATTTCAGTATTTTTTTTCATTCTGAGGAGGTGAAAAAATTCCAGGCGGAAAGGCCTCTATGAATAGAGCAATACAAGTAAAAAAGTTCTGGGGGCAGTGGGGACCCAAGGATAGTAAGCTGATCACCACATCTATTTTTTTTTTCTGAAACCACCTGCAGATTCAGGGTGCAGAGTCTGAGAACCTGGAGTTGTCCTCTGAGAGTAGGTTGCTGTGGGAGGTGTAGGGAAACCAATAGGCCTGTGTGAGTCATCTGGAAAAGGAATAACACCCAGAGAGTTGCAGGGTCTCAAGTACATGGCCAGTGTCTCCTAAGAGATATTTAGTGAATTTTGAAGTTGCACAGAATAGGAAGAACAATTCAAAGCAGAAAATCTGCACAGTAGAGAGGAGAATTTTTTCCAGTCTTAGTGCTGAGATAATAAGGATCAACTATAAGTGCATGTTCCAGAGCGGTTGCCCTACAAGAAGAGATGAACTAGATTCGGCTCCAGTACCCACCTCTTGTAATGTTGTATCTAATTAAAAAATCATAATTATGCCAAATAAAAACACGACCACAGGACTAAACATCAAGTAAATAATTCATGTAATAAAAATAGGCTCAGTTGCTCAAGATATTAGAGATATGTCAAGGAATTTTTAAAAAGTTATCATTAAAATGGAGCAACTATTATGCATTTATGAATGTCCTAATGAACCCCACTAGTATGTATAACTGTAGTGCACCAATAAAAGCACTGTTTAAAGAAAAGAAGTTCTTTTCCTAAATTTTACAAGTTATCTCTCACTTCTTTTGCTCTGTGATAATAGATATATTCATATATTGAGAGAAACTATATTTTTATGTATGAATAATTTCTTTTAATTTATAATAATTTGCTGGGGGAAAATAGAAAATAGTGTGAATTTTACACAAATCTGTAGGCAATGTGTCCAAGATGTGTAAATGTGTGTTCACTATGAGAGTGATCTCTCTTCTGAATAAATAATGATTTTCTGCTTACTGTTAGGTTGTGAAATTATGAATTTTATATCTCCATGAAAATTGCACTTATTCAAGTTTCAAAAGTGTTGTAATTAATTTGTTTTTAAAAGTATGGAAATAATGTGGAAAACAAAGTATTAACAATTATGCAGAATATTTAAATCTATAAAAATAGTAAATTTCATAACTAAGAGAAAAATTAAGAACACAAAATATGCATTTAGCAGCAGATTAGACACAGCAAAAGAAAATAGTTAACCAGAAGATAATATCAAAAAAATGCAGCATGGAATACTAATAAAATGGTATCCTAATAATAATAAA
>PVKS010016723.1:0-43381 GCA_004027875.1 Aplodontia rufa
GGCTACGCCCAGGAGTAATGGCAACCCTTATAGACCAGACCTCACAAATACTGAAAACTAATTTTGCAGTCAGGAAATGAGTCAATAAAGCTACTTGTAATGAAAAACTACAAGAAAAAGACTTTGAGGCACAGAAACAGAGGGCAAGGCCAGCAGAGCTACTGTGGTGGAAAGGAAGAGACCGTTCAACTAAGGAGGCCCAGAGTTAGAACCCAAGCCACAAATGATTACCATCAGACTTTTGAAACCTAATGAAATTTGGACCCCAGCTTGCTTTTAACCTGTGAGCCTTTTATTCCTTTCAACTTCACCTTCGTGAGAAATTAGTGTCATCATAAATGCCCTCCTAACTCTGTTGTATTTTGGAAGCAGCTAATCTATTTCCAAGTTTCACATGTCTGCAGATAGAAAGAAAACTTTCCTTAGGAAGTATAGTTCCTAGAGTCTCAGCCATACCTGATTTCCATGATAAAATTTGTATCTGGGAGCTGATAATATTTAGATGAGATTTTGAACTTGGAGTACATGGTGTAATAAATTGACACTTTGGGATTAGATCAATGTACTTTGCACATGGCATGGACATGAATAATTTGTAAGCCTCAGAGTAGATTATTTTATGTAGAATTGTGCCCCCCAAAATGCATCTCTTTTCTCTTCATACCCACTCCACTGGTGATATCATCCATTCCATGGCTTTCCAGCGGCAGTGGCTTCCAGCTGCAGCTCTCCAATCCAGGCTTCTACTCTGAACCTCAGATGTGAAGATATAGCTGTCTACACATCTTCTAAAACAATCCATCTCATTCCTTTTTACTCTTTTACCCTCAGGTTAAATAAAGTGTGTGTGTGTGTGTGTGTGTGTCCTTCCCAAACACAGACACATCTTAATGTGTCAATGTATATTATTAGTGTTTGTTTCAAATATCTACTGAATTTATCCACTTTTTAAAATCTCCATTGTAACATCCTGTCCAAGAGCATATAATCTCTTACTTGGATTACTGTAAAAGCCCTCTATTTCCACCTTAGTCATCCCTATTGTATATGTCAAGACAATAAAATCATTCTGCTAAAATATTGATCAGATAACCTCATCTCATTCTCCTGCTAAAAATATTCAAGCGACTTCCCATATCTTTGCAAGTGAAATCTAAAGTCATCCATTGGCCTAAGAGCCCAACACAATCCAGCCCATCCCCATATACTTTTCTGATTTGTCTCTGGCTACTCTCCTCATGGAACTTGCTTCTGAAAAGACCAGCCTCCCTTTTGGCTGGTCTCACTCTGGTTGGCTCTCCTTTCCAAAGACACTATGAAGATTCACTCCCTCATCCCTGTTAGACCTGATCTCTAAACTCTCCATGCACATAAGGACCTCCTGCTCCTCTAGAAAAGTCATAGGAACAAGCTCTCAATTTCCTCTCTGAGCTATTTTCTCCTTAAAAAAAATATTACCTACACGAATTTACTATATGTTTACTCAATTCACTTATCATTATTTTCTACGCACACACACACACACACACACTTACACACACCTTTCTAAGCATTGTGGAAGGTCGTGATTTCTGTTTTTTTTTACTTACTACTGTCTGATTGACTTTACCTAGAACAGTGCCTACCCCAAGTCTATGCTGTTGAGCGAATAAGTAAGTGAAGTGGGAAGAGGAAAAAAATTAAACTTTTCCTAGAAAGGCCTATTACATTGATGGATTATGTTTCTGTCACCTCTCCTAGCCTTGAAGCCTTTTTATTGCACTTTTGTTTCTTAACAAACAAATTCATATTTTACAGCTCTTAAATTGTAATTACTTATTTTTTCTATTAAATTATCACAGTAAGAAACAAACAGTGAAAAGAAATTCATTTGGCTCTAGAAAGAAAAAGAATAGTATTGCTCAATGAAAATAACCGATATTTGTTTTGAGGGTTTACTGAACCCCAGGTGCTGTTCTGGATGCAATATAATGGTCAATGTACCAAAGTCTCACAAAAGCCTGGGGCAAGGTCTCATAGGAATTATATGGAAAACATGAATCCATGTATAAGGAAGCCAGTGTTTATGACCATCACTCTGCTGCCTTTATATTTTTATGCTATGGAAAGAATTATTATTCTCATATTAGATATGAGGAAATCTTAGTCTTAGAGTTAAAATAATCTTTGACCCTTCTAAAACTAATAACCAAAGACAAAAACCAAGCTTTTATGCACAAATCTTGTATTTATTTTTTAGAAAAACACAAATGCTGCAATGTGCTTTAGTGGTAGATAAATCCATTCGTTTATGTATCTGTCATCTCAATCTAAATAATCTTCATGTGTTTGTTGAGCACCTATTATGGCAGCAGACTGTGTACTGATTTCTGGGAATTCAGAAGTGAACAAAACAGACGTAATCCTCGCCCTCACAGTTTGTCATCTAGGAAAATAATAACTTGAGTGTACTTGGAAATTAGGAGCAGGATGCCATTCCAAGCATTCATAATAAGTTCTTTGTCATAATAGCATCCTTTGGTGCCCAAGAGACTTATTCAAATTTATAACTGTCCCACACTTTTTGATTTTTCATATAAGTAGCTACGTTAATACCGCACTTTGTGTGATGTTAAATGTACTTTTTATACTTACAGGTCAAGCACTAACATTCACAGAGAGCAAGACAGTAACTAGGAAAAACAATAGATCACTTTACTTCTAGTTAAAAAATTCCTAACTGGAAAGAACAGTGAACTTCTGAGAAACTGCATTTTCAAGCGCTGAGTGCATCTATTTTCAGAGCATTTCACTCATGAAAAATTAACTGCCTTTCTTTAGTAACCTCTGAGGATGGACATGATTCCTACGAAAAGAAGAATACATGATTTCCCCTTAGCTAAGGGTATCAGTAAGTAAATAGTTCACATAAAACCATGGGCAATTATAGCTCTTCTGATATTTTGGAAATCTTCTAAATATTTATGTTCTTGCAGGGGTCAGGAGGAGAACAGGAATTACATATGTCATCCTACTGCATAATCTTGTTGAGGCAGTGTTCTTCCTAATACTGTCCTACAGTTGGTGAAATGTGGAGGCTCACCATCTGTCATCAATAATGCTGTCAGGAAGATTTGGAAAGCGTTTGATCGGGTTTTGGCAGCACACTATCTGTTAAAATATGGTTGGAGGCAAACCTGGGAAGTCCTGATTCATTTAAAGGAGGCACGAATGTCTCGGCACATGGGCAGCCTAAGATGGGAATGGTTTTATTTAGCAGAGGCACAGATGTCAGTGCAAGTCAATAAAGGAAAGAAGCATTGCTGTGTTTGTATATTCTAGCATATATGCTAGGCTCCACAACAGAGCACTTTCAGGCGCTCCGCAAAGATGGCATTAGGAGGCGGCATCTGTTGAGCATATTAGGGAAAACTCCTCTTGCACTGAAGGAAAAACTGGAGCACAAGAGCAAGAAGAGGGAAGGTCTGGTTACAGATCAGGCTTAAGCAGACATGGAAGTAGGTTTCTGCTTAGCTGCCACAGAAAAGGGCTTTGATTATATATATATATATATATATATATATATTCCGTGTCTTCAGACACCAAGGTGTTAACGAATCAGAAGAGAGAAAAATCGGCAAGAGAAGGGAGTAGGGGTAAAAAGCAGGGACCTGTAGGCTGAAGAGTCCAATTAAAGGTGAGACTTGGGTTGTTTTTAATAAGGGCTCAACAGATTTATTAGGGAATGTGTCTCATTCCTCACACTGCAGACTGAGCTGATAATACCGCACAGCTACCCCAGGACCAGTGGGATCCGGTTGCAGGGAGCTTCTGGGTTTTTCTCTCAAGTCATTTGGAAACTGTGGAACCACACCAGATGCATCTACATTACTCTGCAAGCCTAAGAAGCACTGGAGCACAAGGGGTTCAGACCAAACTGACGCATATGTGCAAAAATACTGACAGTGAGGGTGAAACCAATCTGTGGGGACCATATTGCATGAATGCAGAGTGATTAGAAGCAGTTTTCATTAAAATATTAGAGACTTTGCTTTTGGTGGAAAAGATAAGGTGTGAAAAATTATGGCATTTCAGAATTTGCTTCCATTCAAAATAACTATAAAGGATTGTAATAACAATTAAGTTTAAAAAAAACTGGATGGATGGAAATTCAATAAACTGGATGGATGGCATTTAATAAAACAAAAGAAAAAAACCCACACACAAACACCTTTTTTGTTGTTGTTTACTCTCTGTGGAACGGAGGCAAGACTGTGCCTCATTTTTTTTTCTATCTATAAAATGGGGAGAGAAATACCGATTTCACAGGATTATAATGAGAATGTCCTGAAAGAAGTAAGGAAAAAAAAGGAAATGTTTAATGTGAGTGATATCAAGTTCAAAATTAATTTGATTTTTCTTAATAGCATGATACACACACACACACAGAGAGAGAGAGAGAGAGAGAGAGGTAATGATTACCTTAAATGAGGCATCTTCTTTCCTGGAAAGCAATAAGCATTCATGCGCTCATCAATCCGTAATGATTTAATGAAGCCTTATTGGAAGACAGAAGATGACTTAAATAATTTCAGGAATATGGGCCCCTCTAGATGATATTGCTTGACGCTTAGTTTATCATTTTCATTTACGCTGTATGTGTCTTTTAGATGGTTATGAATGTATTTCAGTGAACTGCATGCCCACTTCTTGATCCATTTGTAAATCGTAAATTCTTTTGCCACTCATAAAAAGCATGAAGATTGTTTCATCTGCATTTTTCAAATGCCTCTGATTGCCAGATTACTAGTAATGATCTAAAGAGCTAACTTCGTGAGAGAAGATGGACGGTGTCTCTATCACCAATCTTTCAAAAACTCAAAGCAGGGTGGGATGTTTCTTTTAATAGTAGTATATGACTTGAGGATAGGAGATTTTATCAGGAAGAGGTGAAAGGAATTTAATACCATCAGAGGAAAACAGAACGTAATGAGAATAAAGCAACCTCTTATGGGATTCATGAATGAAACACTCACACATACACAGGTATGCACACACACACATATATACACACACAAAACCTCCTCTTTCAACTTACTCCTTTTTCCTTATTTCTTGTTTTAAGAGAGAGAGAAAAGTGAGAAAGAAAGAGAGAGAGAAAGAGAGAATGAATTTTATTTAGTTTTTCATATGGCTTTCATTGCCCTGGCACTTCACTGTGTGTATGGTGCTGGGGTTTGAACCTGTGTCCTCATACATGCTAGGCAAGCAACATAACCACTGAGCAATCCCTCCAGCCCCACTCCTTTTTCTTTAAAAACTATTCTAAAACACTTTCTTAAATAATGAGTAGAGAGTGTGTTTAGAAATAAAAATTGATTTTAGTGTTCTTTTAGATTATAGTGAAAATAAAAACACATACTCACAAAACAAATCCAATAATTTCCACCCCCACCACATCATCATGTGCTTTTAATATTGGCAAACTAAATAGAATTTACTTTGGAATTTATTTTTTTGAAATTACTTTGAAATTTAATTTTTTGTGTTTCAGAAGTTAGGAAACCCAGAGTCTGCTCTAATTATATAAGCATTTGCATATTCTACAGCTAAAGACAGGCTCTAGCAAAGCTGCCGGAGAGAATAGTCAGTAAACTCAGGAACACTTTCATATCCTTAGTAATTAATTCATTAGTGCCTTCTATCTTGATTAGAACATGAGCAAATGAAAATACCTTTCATGATATTAGTATAGTTTAACTTTTCATATTTATCTTCTATAACAAATGTCGGCAGTTTATTAAACAAAAAGCAACTAAAAAAAGCCATCTTGCAAATGCATGTACACCATCACTATGTTAAGCAGCATAAGCATCGAAAATCTCTAATAGTTGAATTTTATAGTAAATAATGCATTGTGTCAATTTTCAGATGCAGGAGCTGAAATTAACCAAATGCAATCAACATTTTTTTTCAGTAGTCGATTAACAAAGGGAAATCAGTGAACTGAAGCAATTAGGCAAACAGGAAGCTTCATGAACGTAACAGCTGACGTTCGTTGAGCACTTGCTACTGCGCTTACTTGAACTGCCAGGCACTGTTTTAAATACTTTCCATGTTTCCATTGGTTTAATCCTCACAACAGTAGTCATGTAAGGTAGGTGCCTTAACCCTTTCTGTTTTAGTCTGTTTTGTCATCGCTGTGATCTAAAGACCTGACCAGAACACTGTAGATGAGGAAATATTTATTTGGGGCTCACAGTTTCAGAGGTCTCAGTCCACAGCTGATGCCATTGCTCTGGACTAGAGGTGAGGCACAACATCATGGCAGAAAACATGGCAGAGGAAAGCTGCTCAGGACACAGCAACAAGGAAGCAGAGAGAGAACAGTGCTTACCAGGGACAAAATACATATCCAATAATATATATCTAATATATATCCCAAAGGCCTGTCCCCAGTGACCCACCCCTCCAACCACACTCCACCTGCCTACAGCTACCTCCCAGTTAACCTGTATTACTGGATTAATCCACTGATTAGGTTAAGGTTCTTATAGCCTAATCATTTCACCTCTGAAAATTTTTGCATTATCTATACATGGGCTCTTTAGTGACACCTCATATCTAAACCATAACACCGTTCGAAAATGAAGTCCTAGAAAAAAACAAGAAGGTAAGTAACTCGATCAAGGTCTCCTAGCTGCTGGAGTCAGGATTTGAACTTATGCTCAGGGAAACTCCATGGTTGTTGGGGCAGAAGCATAGCTTTACAAACACTTCCAAATTCAAACTTTAAAATGTTATTTATAACATGGTTTGTGTTATTGTGCTTTAGAAGTATGTGTGGAAAGAAAGTCAATAACATATTTCAGGTAAGAATAGACATGTGTTGACTGTTGTGTTAGTCAGTGTTCACCAGAGAAATAAAACAAATAGGATACATATATATATATAGAGAGGGGGGGGGTTATTTTAAGGAATTGGCTCAGCAATTGTGGAATCTGCCAAGTCCCAGATCTGCAAGGTTGGTCATCAGGCTAGAGATTCAGGGAAGAGTTTTAGTTTGAGTCTCAAGACAATCTACTAACAGAACTTCCTCTACCTCCAGGAAGGTCCTTTTTAATTAAAGCTTTCAGTTGATCAGATGAGGTCTATTCACAGTACAAGAGGCAGTCTGCTTTATACAAAATCTACTGATGTAAATATTATCCCCATCTAAGAAAAATAACTTTATATTTATTTTGGATGAATGGAAGGAAAACTATGGCCCAGCTAAGTTGAAACACAAAGTTAAAATTAGTCATCACAATTATTTACATGTATGCGTTTTCATATTTGTGTGTTATGGCTAAAACAAATTAGCAAATTCCTTAACAGGAAAAAAGATTAGGCTAACTCTCAAAGGATACTTACTCTGTCCTTAGTCCTTTTGAGAGAGTATTTTGACTATCCAGACTACAAAGAAGGTCCCATGTTTCCAGGTTTTCACACCTGAGTGGGTATAGATCAAGGAGGGAGAGAGGGATGCACAACACCAACTATGCTATGGCATGCTGAGTTCCAGTGAAGAGGTCAGGACAGAGTTTTGCTGGAAGATAAGAGGGAGTAATGCACTTCCTCATGCCCACCTGTGGGCCTCAGCAGAATCAGAGAAGAGATAGCATTTGAGTTCCATGAAGTAGGAAGAAGACTCCACCAGAAGTAGAACATTAAAGACTCAAATATAGATAGAGGTGTAAGGATTTTTAAGAAATCTAATGAAGTTGGAGCACAATATTCTCAATGGAGCAAGAAAGTCTGGAACAACTTTATGATTCATGGTATAAAATTTTAACTTTATCTCGAAGCTCATGGAAAATTATTGAAGTTTCCAACTGAGAGAATGATACGGCCATAGATGAGTTTTATAAAGATATTATCAATTGCAGAAATAGAAACAATATGGAAAGACAGGGCAATGGAAACAAGAAAACCATTAAGCAGAAATGACGACTTGAATCAAGACAGTAAGATTCTGTGAGAACTCAGATGATTATTTAAATTAAAAATAACATACATTTCACAGGTACGTATGTTTAAAAGGGAGAAGGAATTATTTTCAAACACATATTGAGCACCTACTATGTGTTTTGCCCTCTGCCAAAATTAAGAAAATAAAGATCAATTATAGCATATTAACCAACAATTACAACGTTTGATAAATAGAATTATAGAAGAAAATATGTAAATGAACTTGACAGAGAAGACTCAAAACTGAGCACATTGAGATGACACACGGGCTGGGATGTGATGGATGACCAATAGCACAGGGAGGAAAAAGCCAGTAAAGGAATTCCAGGCAAAGAGGTAGAACCCTGAAAGGACTCAGGTGTGGGACAAAACTTGTGTTCAGGGGTCACACATAATCAGGAACATAAAAGTGCACAGGAGGAGAATAAGGGAAGGCCACTTTGTGAAGAGACCTGTTTGTGTTTTATTGAAAGGTATTAATCAGAGGCGTAATATGGTTGAAAGTTCTGCCAGAGCTTAGAAGGTGAATTGATAAGGAAAATTAGTTGGGAGATCTATAACACGTCACCACACACATGATGATTTAAAGCAATAGTTTAACCAGGGTGTCAGCAGGATCACACTTCCCCTGAGGTCTGTAGCAGAGAATCTCCCTTACCTTTTCCTGCTTCAGGTGTCCCTTGGGGTGCCAGGGCTTATGGCTCTGTAATTCCAATCTACCTCCATCTTCACCGCTCTGCTTTCCTGTGTATCTTCCTGCATTCTTTTGTGCCTCTTAAAGGACCCGCTCGTCAGATTTTAGGCTCAACTTAATCCAGCATGATCTCATCTCCATCCATAACTAAGAACATCTTCAAAGATAATGTTTTCAAATAAGTTCAAATTCAGAGGTTCTAGGTAGATACTCATTTCTCTAAGACACTATTCACCCCAATCCAAAATTTATAGCAATGATGCAAGCAGGAGATAATAAGATCTGAGATTAAACAGGGCAGAGGAGACAGAGAGGGAGGAAGGAGATCACAAGGTCAAGTCTGGTTGAAATGGAGGAAGAAGTAAAATTAGGAACTGAGGACAGCTTCCGTGTGTCTGATTAAGCCCCTGGTTAAAACAGGTATTGTAAGAGTAAAAAAAAAAAAGCTTTGTGAGAGATTCGGATGTGAAGGGTGTCAATGTGTTCAATTTTACACAAGGTAAGGTGCTTGGAGCAAGGCTATCCCCGAGGGAAAGAAAACTTTTCAAATGACTTAGAGGGTTGGGTGGGTGGCACTGCCATTACCTTGATTGGCTGAACAATGGATTGAAGACATTTTTTAGGAAGAAAATAAGGTTTGGCTTGAAAATTTTAAGCTTGAGATGTGCACACTATATGCAATGGAAGAAGCAGAGTACAAGGTAGAAAATACGAATTCAGTATGGCTGAAGGTCAATGAGAGGTAAACTTTGAAAATTTCCAGGTGGGATGGGAAGCAGAGAGTCTGGGTACGGATCAACCTGTTGCTGAGTGGAAAGAGGGTCCATTCTTTTCTTTCCACGGAGCCAGTCATTAGTTCACTTCTATGCTGGGGCTCGCACTGGACTATGAGTTCCTTCAAAAGAAGATTTCTGCCTTTTTCAGCTCTGGGGCCTAATGCTTAAAAACAATCTAGAATGGGGTAGTTGTTATTAATTATTGATAAAACAGGGCACAGAATTAGTGATGACTCTGAGTCCCCTGGTTCTTGCTTTCAGCTGCTAACCAGAATCCTGAAGCCAGTTAGTTTTCAAGTTATGGGAGGCAGGAAGCACCTCAAGAAATTGGGTGCGATGCTTAGGAAATATTCAGGATAGACACGCCCAGAGGCAGAATACGTGCTGTCCCTGTTCTCAGAACAGGAGGCAGAGCTACTGTTTCTTGGAACTTCGATAAGTAAGTATGCCTGGAAACTCCTTCAATAGGATTTGATTTTCTACTTTTTTTTCCATTGAGTATCACAGAATAAATTTCAAGGTAACTCCACTTCTGTCTGATTCTGTAGCCACCAACATGTCTAGAAATTTTTATGAGGCCTCAAACCATGCTTGATGGCAAGGCTGATTTAACATGAGGTCAAAAGCAATGACGTAAGAGATTTCTATTTCTTTGTCCACACAATGTCAAATAACCAATTCAACTGGCCCTGGCATAATGGTGCAAGGGTAGAAGACAATTTCAGTATTTCTCTTCTTTAGCTAGATAGGTGAAACTGATAATCAAATCACCATTTCACATTTTGAACAGAAGCTAAAAATGGGAACTGGACCTTGGCATTGTGGACCTGGTCCCTTAAAAGGCAATTGTGAGGTCAAAATCTACATAGGCTTCATAAAGCAGAGTTTTCTAAGCAAAGTGGAATTCCACATATAGATTAAAATTATTTTATTAGCATATGGGCACAAAAAAGCTTTCTGCTACAAGTTTATTAAATTGGGTTTATTTGAATTTGTAGCCATGGCTCTGATCCTAAATTATAAGCCTTCGAGGAAAGCACAGGAAAGACGTTCCAATTAAACTTGCTGCTTCAAGATTCTGTCACAACACTCCCCCAGGGATGCTTGCTTCTGTGCCCACGAGGTCCCAGGGACAACAGAAGCTTCCTGAGCATGCCATGCCTCTTTATCAGTGGCCCAAGATTCAGTCTCCAATAACCAATTAAATTTATAAAAGTTATAATCTCCCTTAGGAAAAAAAGTAAATGTTTTCCATAATAATGTACAGGAACTAAAGGCTCTGTGTTATGCCTTCTGCTTTTTGCCAAGCCTAATATAGATGTGGCTGAAGATGGCGGTCTTAACTTTGGGAATGAGTGCAAGTCCCCTACCATCACATTAGTTTCCTTCCTATTCTGAAATTCTGTGACCAGTCATAAAAGATAGTGTCAACCCATCCTAAATAACTAACACTGGGAACATTCATTGTACCTGCCTCCTTAAATTATGAAAAAGACAAGTACATAAAATTTTCTATGCAGGTGATTCCATGATTTACTTAGCGAACATCCTGAGCTAAGCAGGAGATGAATGAGTTCTACTGCTGAGTTACACACATCAAAATTTAATTAAGTTTCTGACCTAACGTCCCTCTAGTTTCATTGATTAGGGAAGTCATGGGTAGACTACGTCATTCTCAGGAGGGCTATGTTACTGTGAAATCTGAGTAGTCTATATATATTTTTTTTATCAGAGTCTTCTTTTTAACTCCCATTAGATTATTATGAGTGTTACAGCTGTGCTAATCTTTTTCTAAGAAACGAACTTTTAAAATTGCACATCTTAAAAATGACTTCTGGAGTTACCATGGCAGCTTCATTATAATATACAGAGATGAACATTATCACAGCTAGGCTTGATCTATCCAAGCTTGTCAGGAAATAAGAATCCCACGTCAGGTGTGTTCTCCAGTAGAGTTCATAAAACCTGCTATATCAAGTGCTAAAGCTTTTAGTGTAACGATTTTAGATGAAAAGCTTTCTATCATGTACCGTACACATCTATGTCTCCTTAAATGTATTCTTAATGACTTGGGTTTCTGTTATCAACAACTGATTATATGTAGATGTGCACACAGTGCAATTTGATATTTTTAGTCTCCTTTTTCATCTCAGTTTTCCTACATTTAAACCTAAGAGAGCAGGTTTTGTATATATAGATATATGTGTGTGTGTATATATATATGTGTGTGTGTGTGTGTATGTATATATGTGTGTATATATATGTGTGTTTGTGTGTATATATATAGGTTATTATGTATATGTGTGTATATTTATATGTGTATGTGTATATGTGTGTATATATATTTGTGTATATGTGTGAGTATGTATATATGTGTGCAAATGTGTGTATATATATGTGTATATACATATGTGTATATATGTATATGTGTGTTTGTATGTGTGTTCATATGTTTGCAAATGTGTGTATGTATGTGGTGTATACATATGTATGTCTATGTGTTGTGTGCATATGTGTGAATGTGTGTGTGTATATATATATGTGTGTGTGTGTGTGTATATGCTATCTAGATAATGCAGGTCCCCTGCTGGGCTTTTGGTAGTCAGATATGGCAGACAAGTACTGACTTGTGATGTGGTTGGCCCCTGGATCATCTCTTTAGAGGGCTTTGACCAGTAATTTTTACTGGCTTTATGACTCTCACAGTAGAAGACAACCACTCCTTGCCCACCCCCTAAATTTACCATCTTCTGAAGGATTCTCCTTTTACTTTTCCAGACTGAGTTCATCAAGCATTTCCTTATCTAGAAGCTTCTGGGGATTTGAACCAGTGACGAGAACACAACATTCGTTCATCGCGCCTGAAGTCACAAGCTCTGCCTAACATCTACAGGTCTCCGTTATCTCATCTCTGAAATGATGCAATGAAACACAATGATATCTTGGAATGTGCAGCCTAAGCCCCAGCTCCCTGGAAATTTTCAATAAATGAATACAATTGTGTGGAACTTTATTTTTGGCTAGGGATAAAAGACTAATAAGAAGTTCTATTGTAAAGACTATTTTAAAATTTTGAAGCTTTATTTTGGGATAAGGATTGAGTGGCCAGGAAATGATTATTTAGCTACTTGTGTGGCCCCTTTTGTGGTGCTGTTACTGTATGAAGTCTAGTGGTGAGAAATTGGTATAGTCCACCTTATAAGTAAACTTGTTCTGATATGAGAGAGTACAAGTAACCAACATAATGCTTTGAGGGTTGACTTAATAAAAAGGTTGTAAATTCAGCTTCAGAGAAAACCAAGTTTAATTCTTGCTTTAATCACTAATATATTTTTTAACCTTCAAACTTGACTCTTACCTTCTCAAACTCTGTCTTTTCATCTTCATTAAAAAAAAAGAGACAGGGACATTGAGAGAGAGAGAAAGAGAGAATTTTTGATTTAGTTTTTCATGTGGCTTTCATTGCTCTGACACTCTGTTGTGTGTGTGGTGCTGGGGTTTGAACTCAGGTCCTTGTGCATGCCAGGCAAGCACCATAACCACTGAGCAACCACTCCAGCCCCTGTCTTCTTATCTTTAAAGCAAGGATAATAATGATTCTTTTCAGGATTAGAAAAAAAAATAATTTTGTACATAGTAAGCACACAGTAAAGTTATTGCTAAGGATTTAATTTCTACATGCAATTACACTTAAAATAAGGAGCTCATTTATGTGCATTCAGTTGCAACTAAAAAGTGAAATCTGAGTTCATATGATGCTGAATGCATGCTTAACCAGAAAGAAGGCTACGTAGAATTTTAGAGTGGGGTTCCCACTATTGCTAGCATAGTGGATCACCAAACAGATGACAAGTTAGGAGAAGAACACCACCACCTTCTTTAAGTGTAGAAAATGGTAAGTATATGGCAGAAATTGATATTTATCATTCACCAGCCAAAGAGACACTTCCTCCTGCTTCTCTCGCTTCAAGTTTCCCTCAAATATTAAATTTCCAAATAACCAATTTATTTAAAGTTTCCACAGTCTACCTGCTCCTAACCTTATTCTCTGTTCTTTACCCCACTCATCACTTCCGACTTCATATACAATTCACTTTTCTTCTTCTTCTTCCTCCTCCTCCTCCTCCTCCTCTTCTCCTTTTCCTCCTCCTCCTCCTCCGCCTCCTCCCCCTTCTGGTTTTTTTTTTTTAATTTATTGTCTGTATCTCCCAACAAGAATGTAAGTGTCATAAGGGTCAAGATGTATATTCACTAGTGTATCTCAAGCACCTAACACAGTGCATAACATTTAATAATCTTTACTGAATATATTAATTAAGTTTTAGTATTGCTTGGCAAAGACAGTGTTTAGAAACAGAAAAGAACAAGAAAAGTTAATAGTGTTAACATGGTCCACCAGCTTTCAAGATATGAAGCTGGGGGTGCTGGAACAGTGGCTCAGCAGTTAAGGTGCTTGCCTGGCATGCCTGAGGACCCGAGTTCAAACTCCTGCACCACATACACAATTAAGTGTTGGAACAATGAAGGCTAAATGAAAAACTAAATAAAATTGATTCTCTCTCTCTCTCTCTCTCTCTCTCCTTGTTGCTATCTTAAAAAAAAAAAAAAAAGAAAGATGTGCAGTGGACCTACTGGTCCCTGCCAAGAAGTGGCAAGTGGCAGTGGAGCAGTGGAGTGGCCAACCAGCAAAGTGGCTGGTGTGGGTTGGAACCCATGTGACACTATGGCAGCCCAGTTTGCACACAGTGTGGATGCCCACTTCAGAAGCTCATTCCATGCACTGTGGCAGTCCACCACCTGAAAATCTCGTGCTCCCTGACCCACGACAAGAAAAATGGAAGTGGTGTGGACCTGAATGGAATTGCACTGGAGAAATAACCAATAGCATTAGTCTGTTTCCAAACCCTAATCAGCATAAATTTGGACCAATCAATAGCATTAGTAATTTTTTCAAACCCTAATTAGCATAAGTTTGCACCCATAAACAGTGACCTAAGTGTTACATAAACTCCTAAATTAGCACACTTGGTGGGAGAAAAATTGCTGTCAGGTTCCCTCTTGCACTGCAAGGGTTTTGTTACTGTTTTTATTCTTCAATAAACTCACTCATCATGGCTTATGGATTTCATTTTTCAAATTCAGGAGACAAAACCCCCAAATGAAGAAACTGATGGTGAGCAGCTGAGGTCTGCTGTCACACTGGAGAGGATAGCCCAGCATTAAGAGCTGCAAGGCTTCCTGGCTGCAGAGGCCCACAGGGTGACGCAGATAGATCCCATCCCCCAGCAGAAGCAAGGGATGCAGCTTCGTCTCAAAACTTCGGCTTCAGTGTTTCCTTTAGGCCAAATTCATAAAAGTTAAGAAGGGCTAATTTTAATAAGTGATACATTAAGTTAATGTCGGTAAATTGAGCTATAACAAAGAAAGCCTGTTTTCACTCATTATTTTGAGCCTTTTGTCTTATGTACTTATCTTCATTTGGATGTTCTGTAGAAGTCTTCTGCACATAGGACTTGAAATGGCCATGAAGAACTTGGGTGTGATTTTCCTTTTCCAATTAGATTACTTCAAAGTAATTACTTCTGTCCTGCTCAAAGGATTAACTTGAGGTTCAATAAACTTGAGGACTGCAAATACACGTGGTAGTTGGCATCTGCGACAGAATCGTACATTTCACTGGTTGCAACATTCCCATGTAGCTTCGTGACATGGTCTGGATCAGTTTTTCTAAAAGTCCCATGTGCGTGCAAATCACCTGAAAATCTTGTGTATCTTGATTGGTAGGTCTAGGGATGATATGAGATCTTGCATTTTTAATCAGCTCCCAAGGCAGTGATGTGATTCAAAGCACCCTTTGAATACATAGCAAAGACCTCAATTTAAAAATTTTGTTGACATTAACTATTTTTCCCTCAGTTGAATTTCAGCTTAATTTTTAAAGGGCTATAGTTAAAGAAGTTACACTTTTCCTTTCATATTTTAAAACTGAGTCTGGTAACATTTTACTCAATAATGTTAAGTATGGATTCCAAGTTTGCATACAGTAGCATTTGCTATAAAATAGGAGAGGTTTTTTTTTTTCATTTTTAGAATTGATCTAAAGACAGGTATAGACTTTCTTCTCTAACGAGGCTCAAATTTAGCACTGTAATGAACCTCACTGTGGAAGTAATGCAGGGAATGGCAGATTTGTTTTGATAGAGACCAAGAATTTTAAGTGTATGTTGGCTTTACACTGTCTTTGAAACCGTGCTATGAAAACACAGGAACCAGGAAATGAGCCCGGCCAAGTTACTCTCCACTTGAAAGATGTCAAAGTCAGCTCTCTGCTACATCCAAATGTTCCTCTTTTGGAAGTGAAATGAGCAAAGACCTCTATCATTTGTGGGTGTCTAAACCCAGCGCATTTTATATCCTTGTAAATCAGTTGCAATCCTTTAAATGAAAGCATCCTTCCTCCTGAAGGCAGATGGAATTTGCTTGTCTTATTCTAGCTCAGCCTTGTTTCCTCTGGAAATGGGCAATAAAACTAACTATATTAATTTTACTTTGTCCTTTTTGTTCCAAATATGGAGAACTAAAAGGTTAGGGTGTGTATGCAACAGAAGGTGAGTAGTGTTAGAGACCAGGCATAGCCCAGTTTCTTGCTTTGACCCAAGAATTATAAAACAGCGATTGCTTTGACCACAGCCCAGTGATGGACTGCTTGGAGTTTCCCACTGAGCACCAGGAGCCCAAGCAAGTTCTGCATGTCAGCTGACCAAGTATTCTCGTAACTATTGATGTCTGTCTTCACGTGGAGTTCTTTTTTATGACTCAGTGCAAATCTCATATTTGTGATAGGCAAAATTAAAGTTCTTATTTCATTTAAACAGACACATTCAAATTGTAAGCAAAAAGACTATGATCCCCATTTTCTTAAAAAAATGTAACATCATTGTGGTGGGAGAAGTCAAGGAAACAAAGCAGGGGAAAAAAGATGGCTTTGCTTGAAATTTTGATGTGGGAGCATGTGGGATTTCATAGTCACACGGCTGCACCGACACGTGTGTGCCTTTGAAACTGGGTAAGCTGCATGTAAAATTTGCATGAGACAAATTAGATGTGATATCTCAAGATCTCATAATTCTCCTTTCAGAGAACATCTGTTTTCTGAAAGAAAGAGGGCAGCTTGTGCTGCAACTAGGAGCAGAAACGATTTATGATTAAAACAACCTCTGTTGTTAATAGAAAAAGCAGGGGTTCTTAACCTAGCAGCCATGCCGAGTACCCTCTAAAATGATATAGGATAGTGTTACAGTGTAAGTACATTAGCTTTCATCAGATCATCAAGTGGTTCTGTGACTCTCCCACAAAGGTGAAGAACCATGATCCTAGTGTCTGTCAACATTTAAAATATTCAGGACTTTGAACAAAATGCTCCATTTTGAAGATCAATCCTTCATCCTAATTCTTTGGTACAAGAATGCTTTTTGTTGGCTCTGACGTCTGTCACCCCCACTGATGACCAGAGTGGACCGGGCTGATCTGGCTGGCCCGACAGACGTCCTTCTCCTTCCTCGCCACTCTTTGTGCCTCCCTCCCAAGCTGCACACTCAGAAAACAACCTGCAATAGACGAGGTCTCTCCTTCAGTCAAGAGCATACGAGTAACTATGCTAGAACCTGCAGGCAAACTCTCAAGAATGTTTGCATATCACTTGTACTAGTGAAAGGATAGAAAATACTTTAAAATATTATAGCATACTTGTCTCACGAAAGACTATACTGTCATTAAGAATAACAAGGCTCAGGACCTGGAATCAAGCAAGCTATCCTTGCGAGATGATGCATAAAGCAAACAAGGTATATATAAACAATTAAGTATTTTTCAGTCATAAAAAAGGAAAATGGGGTGGAACTGGAGCACATCATGTTATGCAAATGATCCAATCCATGCACAGAAAAACAGATACTGCATGTTTTCTTTCATTTGTGAAAGAGGGAAAAAATTGATTTCACAAAAGAAAAGTAGAATAGTGGTTAGTAGAGACTGAGAATGGTTGGAGGAGAGGGGAAAGAAAGAGGCTAGATAATGCAACAAAGCAGAAATATATAGAAGGATCACTTCTGGGGTTCGTTCTATAGCAAAGCAGAACAGCTGCAAACCACAACAATTTATGCTGTGTTTCAAAAAGAAAAAAGAAGTTTCTCAACATAGAGAAGTAATACATGTTTGAGAAAGTGGAAATGTTAATTACTTTGATTTGATCATCACACATTGAGGACATGTATCAAATTAATGAACTGTACTCCATATATATGCACAAATACCATGTGCCAACTAAAAATAATAATTAGGCTTTCATGGAAAGTTAAGATGTGCTGTTAATCTAAAAGTCATTTGTTCATCAGATATTTAAGCAACTACAAAGCACTAGGTATTGTGTTTGATGTGATGTGAGGGATAAAAGTAAAGAAATAATGACCATCCTTTATTTTCATGATGTTCGAGATTTATATGCCATCAATATATACTTATATTACATATAAATAAAAATATAAATATTAGTTCTTGCTTGTAGGTATGTATTTGCATATACATGTCAATAATCTAGAAAAACTGAGTGTGGCGGTACACCCCTGTAATTCCAAATTCCAGGACCTCCAAAGAGAGGCTGAGGCAGGAGGATCACAAGTTCCAAGCCAGTCTCAGCAACTTAGTGAAGCCCTAAGCAACACAGAGAAACCCAGTTTCAAAAGTAAAAAAAAAAAAAAAGAAAAAGAAAATCAAAAGGGCTGGTGATGTGGCTCAGTGGTTAAGCACCCATCCCTAATACCAAAACTCTAGAAGCATATTCATCAAGAAACAAGATTTCAAAATCTAAGATTTGAAAATGAGGAAAGGGAAGAAATTTTTGGTGTTTCCTTTTATTTTGTTTGCATTTTACTGAAAGTTGTATATCAATTTTGTGATACTTAACTGAATGTTTTTAACTATTTACTTAAAACTCTGGGGGAAACTTACTACTCTTACACAGATTACAACTCTGGCTGTCACTGTCTTCACAGAATAACAAAGATGTCCCACCCCAAGGCTGCAAAGACCCAGCATACTGTTTACTGATTCCAAAAAAAGAATTTGAAGGACTCAAGGGAGAGGGTTTGGACATTTTTTCACTCCCAGATTTCTCAGTGGCAATAGGCTGGGACAATGTGGAGGGCCTCATGGGAAATATACACAGGTTCCCTGCTGTAATGGTTAATCTGAACTGTCAACCTGATTGGATTAAGATATGCCTCAAACTAAGAGGCACAGAAGATTAAGTCTTCTGGGTGTGTCAATGAGGGTGTTTCTAAGAATGATTGGCACGTGGGACAGGGAACTGAAGTGGAGACCCACCCTGAGTAAGGATAGCTCTGTCTGATACTTGGAGGCTTGGAATAAAAGCTGGAAGAACAATAAAGCAGCAACACAGGCCAGTTCCATTCTTCTTGAACAGATTCTTGATTGCTTCTGGGATCATCTGAGGACATCAGACCCCAGCTCCTTCATTCTTCCCAAGTGGACTCTGCCCAGGGATTCTCCAGGGAATTTTCAGGCCTTTGCCTCCGACTCTGGTAGCATCTTGACCCTCTTGCTCTAGGATTCGAATGTTGGATTGCACAGCTACTGGTTTCTCCAGCTCTCCAGCCTCCAGTTGTATAAGCCAATCTAATAAATCCCTTCTTATAATCATGCCTATACAGATGTATCCTGTTGATTCTGCTCTTCCGGGGAACCCTGACTAATACACATGCCAATGTACACGTGGGTTTCTTCGGGTGTATCCTGAGTACAACCAAAGTCCGCTTTGCTTTCATCCCCACTTAATGATAGGAGATAAGATTCCTTCCTCCTTTCCCTCCCTTGCACATTCTTGGGATTCCTTCTTAGGTCACCTTGGTTCCTGTTGTTCAGGAAGAGCAAGCCTTCCTAGGCACTGCTAGGTAGTTGCCCCAACCAAAACAGGACATAGGTTTCGTATTATTTTAAGAAACCAATTTTTTTGATTGATCTTAAAAAGCCAGTCAGTTACTGTTTTTTATCTAAGCCTTTTTTTTAAACTGTCTGCATGTGGATAGTAGCAGTTTTGCATGAACCTCCTTTTTCTCCCTCCTTTTTGGGTATATTGTGGATGTCGGTTTTGTGGCTGTTGTTTGTGTCCTCTCTGAGTAGAAGAATGAAACCGAGGGACACCAAGGCAAGCGGAGCAAACAGAGTTTATTCAAGAAAGGATAGAAAGAAAAGACTTCTCCAGGAGAAGGTGGTCTCAGAGCGAAGAGCTCCAAGAGAGGATGTGACTCGTCCTTCTTAGAATTCTCTTCCCTTCTCATTGCCTTCCCTCCCTCATGTCTCAAGGTATGGGCATGAAATTCTGGTCTGATCTTGTCTGGCTGAGCGTCTCAAGCATCCTTATCAGCAGAGGCAAAGTTACTGCCTGGACCACCACTGTTAGAGAAGGGGGATGTGAATCTGATTTGCACCTCTGCTAACTTAGGACCCTGAATGCTCTTTGCCCTCTCAGAAAAAATGACCATCAGCTAATTTTCTCCATATTGACCCGCATCATTCTACCTACACTGACAGCCTAGCTTTCTCTGCCTCATTGCCACCATCTGATGATTTTCAATCCACAGAGTCCTTTGGCATGTAGAACACTGACTTCAACTCTCGAAAGTAACTGTCAGTGACGCTTATTTGAGTAAAATCTGCAAATGTTTGATTCAGTATCTAACCATCAAGCATCTGCCCTTGAAGACCTTTGCTGCTGTGTGTTCAGATCTGAGTATAATTTTTAAGTCTCTAAAACTTAGATTTCAATATTTGAGTATAATTTATATCACATTTTCCTGATGTCTTTGTGAGGAAGTTTCCAAAAATATTGCATCTATTTCATGATACTGTGTATTTTTTTTTTTTTTTTTAGTGCATTGGGGCCAAAACAGAGGCATAAGACAGTCAACAAATCCAGGAATAGTATTCGAGCATTATATTTAAAAAAAAATCATATAAAAAGCACATGAAAAATAAATGACTTGGGGCTAGAGCAATGGCTCAGCAGTTACGACACTTGCCTGACATGCATGAATATGCAAGTTCAAACCCCAGCACCACATACACAGTGGAGTGTCCGAGGAATGAAAGTCACATGAAAAACTAAATTTTAAAAAAATGCTTCTCTCTTTCCATCTCTCTTTCTCACTGTCCCCTCTTTCTTTAAAATAAAAATAAAAATGAATTTAAAAAATACAAAATAAATGACTTGTACCTGTTACTCCAGTAATGGAGACTCCTAATATCCATTACTAGTTGATCTTTCTCTGTTTCTGGGGACACAGACATACCACAAATTCCTTTTGCCTTGCAGTTTGGTAGGCCACATACTGCTTCTGATCAATGAATTTGGGTAAACTAGAATGCATTAATTCCAAGTAAAAATCTCTCCAACACATCTTTTCCCTTCTCCCTTCCATGGTGAATATGAAAGCCACACTACAGCTAGAATGCGCAACTGTAGGGAGAAATTGCATAATAACATCTGTGTCAGTCTGGATCCCTGAGTAGCTTCATAGATACTAGTGGCCTTTGAGAATGACCTTGACCATCAATCTAAGAAAGAAGCTTGTGTTATGTCAACAATTGAGACTTCAGTGATGTTTCTTCCCTAATGAACAATCCTGCCTGCTCTGGCTAATATAGTCATGTTTATACCCAATCAAATTTCAGTTCTTTTAATGTAAACTATGGTTTCTGAGAGTCTGATATATAGTAGGCACTGTGTTTTGTGCCAAGAATACAAAGATAAAAATCTATAAACTAAAGGAGCATTAAAACCAACTGGAACAGTGCTAAAAATAACAATGCTTAGAACTGAAATCAGACTTATTAAAAGAAAATGTCTTGGTTTGTGGTGCTAATTTAAACTTTGGCACCTTCAGTTTGGGGGCTGTCTAATGGAAGATAAGGCCCATCTTTTATTTAATCCTGTATCTATAAGGTATCTATTATGAGAACCATGAGACACCTTCTAGGGTCCTGGTGAACAATAAACCATGATAATGCATCTGTCCTGAGTACAACTGTTTGAAAGGTCTCACAAAGATAATTTTGCTTAAAATAAGTCAGATCTGTTTCCAAAATGAATGGGAAAATCAAAAATATTTTTACTGTAATGAAACCTTTGGTAATAAAAAATTAAGCCATCAAATTTAACTGATCATACATTCATACATTTATCATCTTAACTTACAAATGTTTATATTTTAAACAACAAAAACAGGGTTTGGTGCCATGGCTGTGATGGTAATAAATATTTAAAAGAGAGTTTCTTGAATTTGGATGTGAGTATGAAACTAGAAACCACTAACTTTTCAATATCTGTGTATTAAAGAAAATTGAAACCAAAGCAAATCTTATTCTTCTAACCAGAGTATTTGAGCCCTGGCATATGGTAAGGAGATGCAGTCATGCACGTTGTTCTCAATATGGTCATGAGCTTTCAACACATCCATGCCTTTGTTCTACTATAGATCCAAATATAATGCACTTTGAAGATCAATAAATAATTATCATACACAGAATTTATTTGTATCTTTCCCTTCGCTTAGCTGTCTGCAGTCTGTCAAATGCATTTGGGCAGAATTTAACATTTGAATCAACACAAGTGCAAATAGATTGGATGACCCATGAAGGGATTTTATGAGATGGGAAAGCTCTTCTCTTACCATCCTGATGAAAGCAGAAACTGAAATTATCTGAAAGGCAAACAAGAATTTAGTTCAATGGTCTAAATTTCCAGAACCACTGTATATTGATTTTCTGCCAAGAAGGATAGATGGTTCTTGGAGAATACTATATTCTTATTTATTTATTTACTCATTCGTTAATTTTGTGGTGTGGTCACTGTGGCTATCAAAGAGAATGAGCTTCTAAAGTAGTAGAATCCTTCAAAGTCTTCAAAACAGGCTCTTAATTGGGGGAAAACACACCTATAGGAATGAGAAATAAAAATAATTCCAGCGGTCCATAGGGTTGATGGCCCCTGTCTGCTGTTTGTACTAAATGGGGGTAAAACCCATCTCAATAGCTCACTTAAAAAAAAATTAAGATTTTGAAATTAGTCAATTCCTCAGTGGATGTGACTTTGTATGGGCTCAGTGTAGTGGAAATATATCAAAAAATCATCTACTGCTACCTAAGCCCCGTTTGGCTGCTTCCAGTCACAGCATGATTTTCTGCCAGGGTCAAGAGAAATAGAGGGGCAGTGGTCACAGTTCTAGTTTCCTAGGAACAGCTGAAAGAAGACAGTGATTTATTTCAGGAAATCATGCTTATTCACATTGTAAAGACTCTGAAAAATCCTGCATGAATGACACAAGTTTCCTAAATTTCAGTGATCATTATCTTGGCACCTAGTAACTTTCCCATTCTGCCCTCCATTCTACACGTTATCAGGTCACAAATATATCCCTTGACGTGAAGTTTTGGCCCATGCTATTATTTTCAATTTTATTTCTATTTATTTTATTCACCCCTCTGTCTCACACTCCTGCTCTAAGGGGCTATACCTTACCTCTGGTCCAGGTCATGACATAGCTGTCGCTGTGCACGGCAAGCTTTTCTAAACACTCAGTGTCACACCTGTGCTCTGGGTCTCTACTCAATCCTGTTCTCTTGTAACTGAAATCACCCATCCTCACAATTGTATGTTTTAATAATCTCACTTTCTTGTTATGTCATAAGCTCCATAGACCTGTATGCTAAGTTCTCTTTGCCAATATTTTGATTCCAGTATCTCATCTGGTTCTTGGCACAACAAAACTACTAAATAGGTATTTAATAATCTAAAATGAATATCCTGAACCAGTGGTTTTTGAACCATTTGGGGGCTGTTTAAATTTAAGGGAGTCACAGGTTCTCAGCTAATTATTGTGCTTTGACATGAAGGATTTGCATTAGGCTACACAAATTGCTCTATCTTCTTCAGTTTTAATTTCAGTTGCCTAATCATGAGGTCACAATATTTTTCACCAAGTAAAGTCTGACACTTCATACTTTAGGAATTCTAACACCCTGTTCTGCTTGATGTAATTACATAACAACCTCATCTTTCCCTAACAGTGCTGTACAATGTTCATTTCATATTTTCATCTAAGTAATTTTGCATTGACATCATTACATACTACACTTGAAAAGATCAATGCCCTCAAACTACTTAAATGCCCATTAGAATGCTTCAAGTGACTACCCATCTTGAGGCTGGATCCTGATTCTTACTCTTGCTCCACTATCCAGGGAAAGGAGGTTTTGTGATATCCTAAGTGACTCTGCGAAAACATAGGAGCCTTTCCAGAAAGCATCACCTACATGTAGATAAACTGATCCTCCTTCCTATCCTCCCTTCATTCCTTCCTCTCTCTCTCACTCTATCTCTCTCTGTCTCTCTCTCTCTCTCTCTCACACCAGGGATTGAACCCAGGGGTGCTTAACCACTGAGCTACATCCGCAGCTCTTTTTATTTTGACACAGGGTCTTACTAAGTTGTTTAAAACCTTGTTAAGTTGCTGAGGCTGGCTTTGAACTTGTGATCCTCCTGCTTCAGCCTCCCTAGTAGCAAGGATCACAAGTGTGAGCCAACATGCCTCATTTAGAGCTGATGTTTCTTAAATGCACTGATGCCATTTGTATAGAATTAGATGGTGACAAATGTCCTCACCAGTCTTCATTCTTGGAATAGTTTGGAAACTCGGACATCCTCTAACTGTCTATGATAGCACCTCAGCTTTTCTGGAACATATTTGACACTGATCTACTCCAGAGGTGAACACATTCATCTGTTCAATAAATGTTTTTGAGCACTGACAGATCATGGTGCTACAGCTGGAGTGGTGGCTCAGTGGTTGGAGTACTTGCCTGGCATGCTCAAAGTCTCTGGTTCAAACCCCAGCACCACATCACAATGAAGTATCAGAGAAACAAAGGCCAGAGGAAAAAATAAATAAATCCAATACTCTCTTTCTCTCTCTCACTTTCCCTCTCTCTCTCTCTTTAAAAAAAAGGTTAAATTTAAAAAAAAAAAAAAGAATGATTACAGAGACTGAGAAAAAAAGAAAAGCTATATATCTTTATATAAAAATGGAATGGGGAAAATATGACTTATGACTTGACACTTGGCAATAAACGTGTTTAAATTGCAATTGTAAAATAATACTAGTCCTTTATCAAGGAGCAAAGCAACATACATATTTGACGGTCAGTAGCAACCGTTTACCTTTGGAATGGTCTTTTGACTGCTTCCCAGTAGTTATTCTCACAAATTTGCCTGTGCATAGTGAGAAGCATTTTCTAGAATACTTTTTAGTGTTTAGAGAATGATAGTATTGTCTTTGGATTATGTGGACCCCAGTGTCATAATTTGATATGAAAATCAAATTGACTTAGAAGTTGAATAACCAAACAATAACAATAATTTTGGGCAAGTATGTAGTGTAATTTAGTAAAAAATTAATCAATTGAAAGTAAAATCCATTGAATTGATCAGAGTCATTATTTCTTCATACCACTATTACACTTTCAAAACTGCATAATAGTGACAAAGAATTATGCATTTAAAAAATATTTTGGGGTAGAAAATGAAAATATGTATTAGTTTTATAATTATAGAAAATATATAATATTTGTTTTCTTTTTTAATCAGGATGGATTGCTTAGACTGAGCAGAGTGGACCATCCACAATATAATGCCTTATCTCTACTCTCTCACTGGGACACATTCTTTAACATCAAGTAGAGTCTACACAATGTAGACTGAGAACATCCTCTAACTGCTTGTGAATCCCTACTCACCCTGTCCCTACCCCTGCCATACACATACATACTCTCTCTCCTTCTCTCTCTCTCTCCCTCTCTGTCTCTCTCCTTTTCTCTCTGTCTGGTCCCCGTTATGTCATAAAATCTTCCCTTGTTCAATTATCTTCTGCAGCATCTCCATAGCTCTACCCATAAAACTAACTTTCTCATCTTTTGAACCACTCTCCTGGCACATATAAACCCACTCTGAATCAGGCAATTTGCACCTGTAATGATCAGGCCCACTGCTGTCCATGGTGGTATACATACGCATGCATGTTATAATCTCTCACTATGAAACCATTCTTTCATTTAGCATAAATAATAATGGAAAATGATTCACCCTGTTTATTCCCCATATTCATATTTTATTTATTATTGTAATTAACTGATGCATATCAGAAAGATGGCGTGCCATTTGCATTTTCTATGGATAGATTTCTGTTTTTTTCTATTACATTTCAGCTACCCAATAATAAATTTTACAAACAAAAGTAAGAGGAGAGCTGGATGAAAATCAGAATCTCTGTACTAGCTATGCACATCTACTAAAGTTATTCTAAAGAAATTTGTCAAAAAAAAAACAAGGAAGAAAACGAAAAGTGGAAGAAAGAATTTGAGGAAGAGAAAAGCAAGGGAGGGGGGAAGAAAGAGCAAAGTGTGTGGTTTTAGGGACCAAGAGACAACAAACCCTCATACATTAATGATAACGATCATTATGTCTGCATTTGTGTGTGTCTGATGATGTATGGCCATCAGTTTTCAGTACTGCGGTATATTGTTAATTAGGGCTTATGCACCTCCAAGTCAATTAAATTTGTTTTATTAATGCATAATTCAATATTGTTATGTATAACAGAACCCTTAAAAGGATTTTAAAATTCTTCTGATGTGGTCTGAAATATTTCAAGGAAACACCCACTGCCAAGTGAGTGAAAATGAATAATTATGGGAGCCCTAAAACCCCACAGTTGAGCAGACAAGACAGCTGCTATTATTAAACACTGCAAATGAAAGTATGGATTCTATCATTACCAGAACAAAGACAGTGCTGTGATAATTATGGAAATGCTATAGCTTCCATTTTTGCTAATTTTTTGGTAGAATATTTAAAAGGTTAAGACAGAGAGCTCAATTTCTGTATCTTGTTACCCGCTTAGATGAATGCATTTTTCTACCAAGTGTAGTCATAACAGCGCTTGCAAACCTTGCGACATCACGATAAGAAAGCAAGGATATGGGCAAGAAATTAAATGGTAATAAACATAGCATGGACGCAGTGGGGGTGATATTGTTAACGTCAGTGGTGACTGAAGCTACCTTCTAGATGACTGAAGCTTTGTTGGACTCATCTGTTTATATTAATTTCTCCTTTTCAAAGGCCATTATCTTAAATTGCATGTTATATAACTCGTGTTGCCTCCCTCCAGCCTACGGACCTGCTTTGAAAGCAACTTGATGATGCATCTTGTGGGGGAATTAAAAGAAAAGATTCCTAGGCTCAGGCTCAGCATCCAAGAAGATTACAATCTTTAGACTGTAATAGGAATAGATTAAACTTTGTACAATTTCCTTTTGTCACATGCATTGAATCCTGTTGTGCTAGTTTCTATGCTCCTTTCAATCTTTGTCACAAAATAATGATCTCTGAAAGTGTGAGGATTGCTTAGGCCACCCTGGTCTGGTTGTAACCCACACAGGTTCTTACAGTTTGATTGGCTCTGAATTCTCCATCCCTGAGAAAACTAACAAGAGCACAGGGACAAAATCACCCAGCAAATGACAGA
Organism: Aplodontia rufa; assembly: GCA_004027875.1. Lineage (NCBI taxonomy): Eukaryota > Metazoa > Chordata > Mammalia > Rodentia > Aplodontiidae > Aplodontia > Aplodontia rufa. Next base: position 27,117 of record PVKS010016723.1, read on the forward strand.
ATGTGAAAAAGGTCATTATCCTTTGGCTCAGCCAGGCTTAACAAGGACATAGTGATTCTCATGCTGATCTCATGCCAAAAAATTAAAAGAGAAGTGAAGACGTTGCAACATAAATCCAATCTTGTGACAGCAATTGCGTCCCTCTGCAGGAGCGGGGAAAGCTGCAGTACCAGGGCCTTCATTCTCAATGCAGCTTAGGACCCAGCAACTGCAGGCTTTCTCGGTGGTCTGATTTTTCACACTTTCACCACCTTGAAAGATAAGATGCAGTCATTCAAGCATCCATGGGGTCCACAGACTTTGATATTGCCTTCAGTTGACCAACACCAGGAGAGAAAACACAAACACGCCTATTAAGAAAGAGAGTAAGAGAATCACTTCCTCAGAACTTGATTTTGTTTTGATCTCTAGAGAGGCTTTGATGTCTGGAGAGCTGCTGCATGCAATGTGCACTCTTCTGTACTTTGGTTGCATGCAAATGAAACTCATTTGGCTGAAGTTTAAAAGTAAAATATTTTTGCTACTTGTTTTTATACATGGATTTCAAGTCATTCCATGACCACCAATAAATAACTGATTTCCTCAAATAAAATCCATAAAATTTGACACATTAAGGTATGCAGATTTTTTTTAAAAAGCTATGTGCTATTACTTAGCTGAAACTTAAGTTGTTCTCTTTTATTATACGTCCCTAAGTGACTGCATGATTTTAGCTATCCCACTTCTGATTTGCTTTAAAAATCTCATTTGTAGGCACATCTAGTTCAAGTGACTGCATAGCGCATAGGATTAGGGATCAGGAAATCTGGTGAAGATGATAAAATCTTGGATCTGTGCATCATGCTGCCACAAGGAAAGAAACAAACTCATATTTCAAATAAGGGTAGAGGTATTGATAAAGATATGAACACAGATATCAGATCAGTCATCTAACTAGAAAATGGAAAATATCTCTTTTGTAATCATAAATAAATCAGTATGGAAACAATTGTAATTGAAAAGGACATCTCTCAATATTATGGTTAAAAATGCTCATTATACTCCATTAGTTTGGGTTATAATACATGAAACCACATGGACCCCTGGAGCATATATTTACAAACATTACCATTCTATATACCAGCAGGAAGATTTTGCTTGGTTCATGGACTGCCCTGGTGCATCAGCAATATCTGGAAATAGATCAATGCACAGAAACTCCCAGTGTTTCAATTTAACATTCTTTGCCCTTTAGAAATTTCTGTACATGTAACGGCATATTAAGACTTTAATAATCCCTCAAAAATGAGGGTTAATCTTATATTATCCTAAAAAGAGAACTTCCTTTAAAAAAGTATTTATTTTACATTATCTCTGTGCCTGAATTCACTCAAATAAAAAATACCAATTCAACAACTTTTTAGAAAAAAAGTCTCTAAATCATGGAGAGGTAAAAACTGTTGATACACCGATGCTCATTCATCCATCTACAATGGGATTATGTCCCACCCAATCCACTCATCATAAATTAAGAACATCAAACATTGAAAAGGCATTTATACAGCTATCCTACCAGACAGTATAGAGTCATGGCACTCCTCATGATTGACAGGAAACTGTGGTTTGCTGCCACTGCCTGGCATTGCAAGAAAGTGTCTTATCACAAGCCACAAACCTGGGAAAAGAGCAAAATTCAAAGTATGGTTTCTCTAGAATGTGTATCACTTTTCTATTATTTCTTTACTATTTTGAAAAATTATTAGTTGAGAAATCATCAAGTCAAACAATTATTAAGTTGAGCCATCATAAGTCAGAGACCATCTGTATTTAATCAGATGGTTATATGATACTAGCAAACTATGCATATGAAAAACATTAACAAGTTGACTAAGTTATTGTCATTTGGAACCAAGATTTAATTTTCTTTTAGAATTGGTAAAAATAATAGCAGCAAAGATAGTACTGGCTACTTAGGGAAGTTTTGGAATTCCATGGAGCGCAATTTTTGGTTATACCAATGATGAGTGTGCTGAGGACTAGGTGACTGTGACTGCTGAGTATCCTGAAAATACTTAGCTTGTCCCATCCAACTTTTGTGTCTCATCTCAGACATTTCAGTATAGGCATCCAATGAAATCTTGTATTCTAATTTGTGAATCATTTTAAGAAAAGTACTTTCCATTTATGTCTCAGAATTATTAAATCTAGAATATCACACAAATTTTTTAAAATTTTCATTTATTGCTAGTTTTTCCATCTATTAATTTCGTTCGAAAAATAAAAAATAAAATGCAAAATATTTGCTATAGGGGATTTTTTTTAAAAAATTTGATAGAGCTGAGATCCATAGAGTAAGAAATGAAGAAGGCATCATAGAAGAGAAAAGCAAAAGACTGAAGCTTGGAAACTCCTAAACTGGAATATGTCCCCAAAAGTGAAATTATGACCACATACGAGGTGTAAAAGTTGTAGACATCAGGTTTCAGTGCTCAGATTTAGTTTAACACTTTGACTTTCTTAGCTTTCTTGCTGAACCAGGGAGGTGAATGTTGATTTCAGTGACACTTTCAAGAGTTTCTCAAAGAAAAGTTTAGAATTGTCCAGGGAGAAGTTTTTAGCTCTTATTTGTTAGTTTTTGTTGTGTGTTGGAGGTGGTGGTTTAGAGTCTTCTTTAGCTCCTCCTGAGAATTATTCATGACATTTCCAAATGAAACTCTCAAAAGTTAAAGCACTAACATCAGTCTAGAAATCCTTGCTTTAACAGCTATAACTTCGAAGCATTTATATTCCTTTGTATTTTAGCCCATCTGGGCTGTGTGAGTGAAGTCCTGCCCAAAAATGTGACCTTTGAATAAGCTTCAAATACTCAGTGGACCAGTTGGAACAAATGTTCACTAGCATCAAAGAACCCTCTTTATAGAGAAGGATCAAGATGAAGGCACATGTTACCATCCCTAGTGGGATTTTGTCCATCTTCTTAATAATTCAATCACTTGCATAATTATGAAACTAAAATATACTCACCTCTGTGTCCCTTTTACCTATTAAGCAGTCATAGACATCTATGTACATACTACAGAATTATCTTCAAAGAACACCTTTTTATCAGTTCTGTCTTCTCTAAAGCCAAATGATGATTAATGCAAATTAAATGTAAATCAACAGAAATCATCTTATTAATTAAAATCCCAAGCTGAGCAGCATAAATAATATTGTTTCTAGATAGTGGCTTAATTCTAACCTTTCTAAAAACAGAAATTTTTATGAACACATTAAATACTCAATAACTTGTTGCTCAAATGAATGAGCAAATAATTAATAAATGAATATATCTCTAGAATGTTTGAAAATACTAATTAAAACTCCATTTTACAGATAAAAGCTAAGCTGAAACACTAAGTGGATTCTAAATATGCTTTTTCTTATAGAAAGAATATAACTAATAATAATATTGTAAATACATAATTCCAATATTTAAGTGTATTTGGTACTTTCTATTGATGCTGGGTGTTATTGTATAGACCCTACATATTAACTCCATTCTCATGAATCCTCTATGAGGTAACTGACCCACTCAACTGAGTCTTGTAAGTGACTTTCCCTAGGTCACATATGAGTTTGGAATGCATTTAAAGTGGAAATTCAATTAATGGAAGTAATGCGTGAGAGATCAGGTATATTGGTAAAAATTCACAATTACAGACTTGCAATAGTCAAGATTCTTACAGTTAAGTACAGAGCTAACTTTAGCCAAAAAGGAAAAGGAAAAAAAATAGACCATGAAGCTTAAGAAAAACTTACAGACCCCACAGAAAATAAATAGACCTGTGGAAGGACCAGAATCTAGAATTTAAAAAAGTTCTCAGGAGCCCCACAGGGTATTATTTTTTATCTGTTCCCTATATCTGCCTCTTTGTGCTTGGCTACAGTATTCCTCTTTCTCTGTCAGCTCCCAGTCAAAAGGGACAAATAATATTGTCTCAGTTCAAAATTTAAATTCCTGGAGAAGGAGCACTGATGGTCCACACGTCAGTCAAGTGACCTCTCCTATTCAAACCAGCTGTGAACAGTTAGTTGACTTTGTCTTCAGTCACTGCTACATGGCTATAGACCACACGGAACCAATATGGCACATGGGAGCCACTCCCAGAACCATGCAGAGTAATAGTTTCCAGAATTTCAGACAAACGCCCTAATAGGCAACAACCTAAGAATAATGCACTTCTCACATCAGATACTTAACAGAATGACTTGCTAGTGTTCTAGAGAAGTCCCTTTGCCCCTTGCTTCCCACCCTGTAAGGTGTGGCATCATTTTAGTGCATCTTGGTGAGATTGTCAGGTTCTGCGGTCAGAAACTATATTTGATGAGCCTTCTGGTTTAGATATGAGGTATCCCCAAAAATCTCCTGTTAATGCAGGAATATTCAAAGGTGAAATGATTGAATTGTGAGAACTGTCATCTAATCAGTCCATCCTAGTTTGAACGGACTGGGTGGTAACTGCAGGCAGGTGGGCCATGGATGGAGGGGTAGGTCACTGGAGGTATGACCTGGAATGGTTCATCTTCCCTACAACACCCCCATCTCTTTCCTGCCCCTGCCAGGAGCAGAACAGCTGTCCTTCACTAGGCCTTCCTCCATGATGTGCTGCCTCAGGTAGGGTAGAGAAATGGAGTGATCCATCTATATGGACTGAGACCTCCGAAACAATGAATACAAATAAAAATTTCCTCCAAATTGTTCTTGTTGGACATCTTGGTTACGGTGACAAAGACCTAACAAAAACAATCAGTTTATCAATATATTGGATTCCAGGCTCTAGGGGATTAACATTAAACTAACTCAAAGGAGACAGGTTAAAAGCAGTGTTGGGGCTCAGAAAATGATACCCCCCCAAATGTGCCATTTTGGACTTAAAACTGATAGCAGGAATGGCTTTCTCTAAAGTTCCTTATCCACATAATTCCTGGAACTGACAAGAGAGGACCCACCCGCCTTCAGTCTTCTTACTGATAAACCATTAACTAAGGAAGGTTCAACTCACATCACAGAGGAAGAGACTGAAAATCAGACACCAGAGCCAGAGTTCAGAGGTTCTTAGTCCCAGGACATTGTCTGTTCTTTGAGGTCTTTCTTCCCACTAAAAATCATCATTCATTTTACCCTCTGAATATTCCTACAGCCACCCTCCTCCACTTCCCTGTCCTCTATGAAGAGGGTATTTACTCTTGAATGACTTGGTCCTTTTACTGAGTTTCATATTTCATATGGATCTCATGTCCATGTGCACAGTAATAAATATGTGTGTCTCATCTCCCCTTAATGTCTATCATATTCAGTTCGTTTCAGTAAACTCAATTATCAAACCTTCAGAGGAAAAGTTTGAATAGCAATAACCAAACAACAATAAAATCATAAATTTTAACTGCAGTTTAACACAGTAACAAATAGGTCTGAATCTATACTCAGAATTGACCCTGGGTGTGATAACACCGCTCAGGAAACCACATTATGGATCAGGTACATGATAAAAAACAGGCTCAATCACATCAGGTAACCGGTGGCACTTGAATTGTCCTTTTCATCCCTAAGCAAAGAACAGTTCTATCTAAATACATAGGTCAGATCTCTAGAACCAGGGAGTCATTTCTACTTGGTAGTACAGGACAAACACTGAAAATTCTTATTCTCTCTCTCTTGCATTCAGTTGGCCTTTTCTGAATAGCAATTGCTTTAGACAAAATAAAAGGATGCCCTTTAATTTGAGTATTTCTTAGGCTTCCTTTCATTTAAAAAAATACAGATCTTTCAAGATATAGGTTTTTAGATTCATCTTATCTTGTTTTTCTGATTTTTAATAGCTTCATCATTAGAAAAATGACCTTTCATTTGTGTATATGTGCTCATGTGGACTAGAGAGTGATTTTGGTCAAGAATATTTTATAAACACAAACACATGTAAAGGAGGAGTCAAGAATCAGGAACTGGGATGGGATCAGACAGGAACTGCAAGAATTCTAATAACAAGGAAGGAGTTGCTGAAGGCGCCACAAACACTGCTGGTATCAGAGGTGTCACCTTACATGCAGACTAGGATGATTACAGGTTTCCGGCTGGATGAAAAAACAAGATCCAAACATACACAGGTGAATGCAACACAGTGAGGGACTGCCAAACACCAGTCCATTGGAGTAACGAAAACTCAAGCACCCACAACTTACCAAGACAATTGTATCCAGTTGTTCAAGTGGCATGCCCTACAGATCTAGAGAATATTACACATTAGGCACAATAGATGTACACATTTCTTGGAAATTTATGACATAATAGCATATCCAAAGGAAAAGGAGGTGCTACTTCCAAATTTATGTAAAGATGCTGCATAGGCTAAGGTGGAACCAACTATAATTTTTGTGTAGGTAAAATGCAAATTCAGTTGAAGACCACAAAAGAAACCCAATGACCTTAACCTCAACCTGAACAATGTTAACAGCCGAATTTTTCAAGAAGAGACAATGAACTGGGAAGGAAATAGGGCACTTGCTCTTTGGGCTCCAATGATTATTGACCACCAAGTTCTCCACCTACCTGTAGTAACCAACACTCAGTAGCTCATAATTTTTGTAAAATAGATTTTGAACTCACAACCAAATTTTTACTTTCAGGGGCTGGAGCGGTGGCTTGGAGGGTATGGCGCTTGCCTAACATGTGCAAGTTCACGGGTTCAAACCCAGCACCCACATACACAGCTAAGTGTCAGAGCAACAAAAGCCATGTGAAAAATCAATAAAAATTGACTCTCTCTGTCTGTCTCTCTTTCTCTCCCTGTCTTTCTCTTTAAAAAAAAATCTACCTTCATATTTTAAAAAGCTTCTGTCATGGAACTTTGTTCAAAATACTAAAGAAACCCTCGACATTTCTCTCATTTATAATTTCTCTCTTTCCCTCTCCTTCACTCTCTCTCCTTGCCATATTGGGACATCTTGTGAATTTTTAGGCTTTTTAAAAATTATATCAAAGCATATGATTTGTATAATAAAGACTAAAGAAAAAAGAGAGATCCCAAGAGTGCATGTGTTAGTAATTGGGCTTGAGATACTGAGGAAAGCAGACAGAGGATGCCTCCAACGACGGAACTTTCACACGGTTTCTACCACTCCTATGCTGGGATGACTAACCAATGATTTACTTTTCATTTATCATTTGAAATCCAAAACTAAAGTGAAAGCAAATTCCTTCCGTCTTGTCAATAAAGCTGGGCTTGGAGATGTGCATTTTCCCGTGAGAGGCACGCAGCAGGTGTGAGAGCCCGGGGCTATTGCTGTTGGCTGTCGATTACTCTCTATGTAATTTGAAAAGCTCCCTATTCCCACAGCTTTATGTAATGTATCAACAGTAATAGATTCATAATCATTATTCAGCCTACTGGAGGTTTGGCCACTGTGACAGATGTCTTCTCAATTTCATGTTGTGGGCTCTCGGTTCTTTCCTCTTCCCTATGGAAAATATCGTATATAAAAATCAAGATTTACTGTATCTGCTAAGGTGCTTGCACGCAGTGGTGACACTAGTTATCAATCTCTAACTCCAAATGAGTAGTTAATTAGCCATAATGAGCCAAACACACCAGCACTATTGTAGCTTACTTTATTCTCACTAGATTTTACGGCAAACCTTACTACAGGAGGTGCAGTTAAAATCTGGGCTGTGCTTTTGATTTTAATATTTTGGATGATCCATGTATTTTTTCATCCACCAGAATCCTCTGGATGAGAGATTGAAAACTAAAGGCATTATTTTGTCTTGGAGACTTAGAAATTTGTCTTACAACTGCTTTTTTTGGTGGGTTTTATGGCTTTTTCTTAGAAATAGTCATCACTGGATAGAAAATGTAGCATAACTCATAAACATCATCACTAGGTCCAGCAGTAACCCTAAGACAGAATATCTTGAATCACCATAGTACTAACAATGATTCCTGTAATGGAAAGTCTACAAACACTGACACACTTCATATTTTCAATCTCTCATCCAGTGGATTCTGGTAGATATATTAGAAAAGAATAACTGTATTTCTATGTATTTATTTCTATGTATTTATTGTTTAGTTTCTTAAGAAATTCTTCAGATTAAGATACACATGTATTTACTACTACTCATCTGGCTTTAAAATATCTTGAGGATATTTCTTTTATCATTGTGATTCCTTTCTATTAAAATAAAATTTTTTTCTTACTGTTTTGAAAAATTTACCATCAGGTTTGTTTCATGTGATCACTGCCATGTTCTTGTTTCATTGTATTTTTAATATATTGCATTAACAACTTCTTTTAAATAGTTCTGAGACTATTAGAAACCTGCATGGATAATAATGAGTTATATGTCCTACACATACATTGAGAGAGCAAAATCCACATAAGCCTTTGTTTTTGTGTTTGTTTGTTTGCTTGTTCTGGACATGTTAGTTTATCATCAAGTAACTCAGACAGCTCAGATGAAAAACTTTCAAAATAAATCTGTCTCCCTCAGTTGAACTGGAACGTTTCTTGAGGAACTCCCAACCCTTTTCCTCATTTGCATGTTTTCTTATTGCTCTGACAGTAAGTGGGAGGTGAGTTAGAACTAAAAATTACATCCTTGGGCTTGGGTATAGGTGAGTCTATGATTCCCTTAAGAGCTTCCATTTGTGAGCATCTGAGATCAGTTTGTTGTAATGACATTGAATAAAAACCTGGTAATGCTCACTTGTAAGCACTGTAGCTGCCTGGATTCTCTACCAAGCATATCTTGCACTCACTTTCAGTCATCTTTTACCCCATTAGGAGATATATTTATCTCTATTAACTTATTGAATGACACAAAGAAATATGCTTAAGTATAAGGACTGTGTTTCGTATGTATCACAAAAAAGGACTCGAAATAACAGAGAGTGAAAGCATTTTCGAAAATTAGGTGACAGTTTGCCTAGAGGTTAAAGCCATGACTTTAGCAATAAGGACATCCTGATTGCAAATATCAGCTTCTTCATTTAAATATCACGTAACCTTGAGTAATATACTTAATCTCATACCTTGTTTTTCTCACCTGTAAAATGGGCATAATAATAGGCCATGCCATTAGTATGAGCATTCAGAGCAAAGTTCTTGAACAGTAATACAGAGGAGTGTTAGCTACTTTATACAGTAGGTATGCATAGCTTTTAGAAAAGTCAGACAGAATGCATTAGGAACCTGGATTAACTTCACTTTCTTTGGCATGGGAAGAAGAGAGTTATTTTTCATTTGAAAGAATGCTCCAACAATAAGCCTGTTCTAAAAGTGGAACATAGAGCTCCCTCAGCAAAAGGCTACAATGAAGCCTGAGTGGACCCTTGTCATGAATAATGAGATAAACCCACAACCAGATAAGCTGTTTTCTAGATGACCAGGGAACCCATCTGGAGGATTTGATATTTTTCCCAAAGTTTTGAGATTGCTGAAGGGGAAGTGATAAGACTGCTAAATAAATTGACAAATAAAATGAAACTATTTGACAGCAAATTTTTTTAAAAAAGAAAAGGTTCAGTTGTTCTATTCTTTCCTCCACTAGAAATTCTGGCCAAACAAAAAAGTTTGGCTGTCATAGTAGATTTAGAAACATACCTGTTAAGATTTTGAGTTCCTCTGTATTTGTTAAAATCTAACCACTATGTTCCCAGTGGCTGGAAGGGAGTTGATAGTGTCCAATCTGTCTAAAAGAAAACTTCACCATGACCATGCAGGCTACTCCTCCACCTACCAAGATTCCAAGTTATTTGGATGCTTGAGGGCCTGAGTTCGTAGTCTCCTCCTTTTCTGCAGAGATGAGGTTATGTCTTGCTTCAGTACTTGGGGATCAATGTTTCTTTCTAAGAGGAATATGTCAGATCTCACACTCTTCAAAAACAACCAGCTTCCAAACAGGCATGTTTCATTGCTAATATGGAATGTGTCTTCCACTCATATCCTAATGCTTGAGTCTGATTATTTTTTAGACTCTCCCTTGCAATAGTTAAAATGCTATGAAGCAAAGGCAAGGGAGTATCATGCCCTGCTACAACCTGACCAGGTAGTGAAACTTCTCCAATGTCACGTTCCACCCCCAGGTTCCATGTCTCTAACTTCTTCCACCTCCACCGAAAACAGTGCAGCCTTGTTTGTATCAAAGCCAGGACCTTGTATTTAATTAGCCACAGTTTGCCCAAAACCACTTGATAAGAAATGGATCCTTGCTTTGATCAACTTTAAGGAGATTTTTGGGTGATCTAGAAAGGAACAGTGATCAAAAGAAGAGAAGAGGTGGGAAGCAGAGAATTAAATAAATGGAAATGAAAGCTGGAACGAACACTGCCTATGCAGAGAACTCCCCTTGCTATATTATAAAGTAATGTCTGTTTCATGTGAGTTTGGTATACTATTTAGCACTGTTTTTTGCCTCTAACTTGTAATGCAATTTTTTTTTAAAAAAGGAAAGAAAGTCTTTTTTTTTCCATTTTAGATTGAATAATTCAGTGTAATGCCTCAAAAAGTGAAATCTAATCTCACATGACCTCTAAGGTCTTTTTGATCTCTACTCCTCAAAATGCTCAGAGTCTATGAAATGCTAATCATGCAACCCAAATCTGCCATGACCAAGTCGATTTCAGATTTCCATTGTCACCAGGCCTGTGGACTAGATGGATACGGGCTTCGTAGAGTGGTTTATAATTTATCTGGTTGTCTTTCTGTGCTTAATCTGTCTGTGGGAGTGACAGTTTGACATAATCACTAGCTTCCAATAAGTAATTCCATTCACTATCAGTTTTTAATTTTATTTCTCCATTCCTTTATTGACACAGTAAAATGCTGGCTAATCTGTAGAGCCCCAGCAAGCCCAATGATGTCAGTATTAATTTCACACTGCTGCTGCTTCATGGTCCCGTACAGTAATTAAACAAAATGATTATAAAGTTGAACTTAAGCTGGAAGTATAATCCTCGGTTTCAGTTTGCATGAAGCCAACAGATGATTCACAGCAATCTTTATTCTTCTCTTCACATAGCCAACATCTTTTTCTAGTAAAATATTAAGTTGCATGCATTTCTTTGTTGTCTAATTCTATGTTTCTTTGATTTTATAATGTGCAATTTCCCCTGGGAATCTATCTTATAGGCAGCTGGGAGTTATTCTTTTTACTTTATCAAGAAGACTTACATTTTCTGAGGGCAATGGTTCTGAATATGTGATCCCTCCAGGACACACAATGATTTGCTAAATGCAAATTCTACAGAATCACAAACTCTGGGGTAAGGCCAATGATCTGTGCTTTAACAAGCCTTCTAAGTGACTTTGATGCATGCTGAAGTTTGAGAACTATTCATTTAGAGTTTTTAAAGCATTTCACATGCTACACCTCCTTTGATGTTCATGACAGCCTACAGAGAGAGGCATCCAATAATCCACGGTAAAGTTCAAGATCTGCTTAAATTCATGAAACTGGTACACAGTAGATCCAAGGATTTAAAACTGAAATTCTACAGAATTCTTTCTACCATGGAGGATTTCAAAAATATTTCCAAGGAAATTTCATGTGCATACACCCTATGTATATAAAATAACATATTTCTTTATTAAATTAAAGTTAGGAGCTGGAGTGGTGGCTCGGTGGTTACAGCACTTGCCTGGCATGCGCAAGTACACGGGTTCAAACCCCAGCACCCATTTACACAACTAAGTATCAGAGCAATGAAAGCCATGTGAAAAACTCAATAAAAATTGATTCTCTCTGTCTCTCTCACTGTCATTCTCTCTTAGAAAAGAAAAAAATATAAGTTACGTAGGAGCACAAAACCACATTCACTTACTCTGCCCTCAACAGCATCCACCGCCCCTCATGCACATACATACATACCACGAACTTACTTACTGTCACCTCCTGCCACGGTGGATAGTCAACCATCCGTTGGTGAATTTTTCTAACTGTAATAAGCAGTTTTTCCCTTTTGATTCTACCTGGATTGGTAAATACCTGAATGTCATGCTAACAAATTTGAACTTTACCTGTAAGTCAATGATTCTGCCAATCTAGGCCACACATTCTTTGTTATAGAAAGAGATTAGAATTTTATAAGAGATCCACAATCCAAAAGGGACACACAACATCTAGAGACTTGCAACAGGATGTCTAATGTCTCATTCAGATACGAAATACACCTCTTCAAATGCCTATTAATAGAATATTTATTTATCTGACTATACTAAGTTCAGAATAATTTTATGTTGTTTTGAATTTTCTCAAGCAATAGGTACTAAAAGTTCAACTACTAGAACATAGTCATCTGCAGGATATTTCAATGCTAAAAGAGAAATACAGACTCAAACTTTGATAACTTTTGCCATGTATCTCTTTCCTGCCTCTCTATAATCTACTGACCACCACCTTAATGTACCAATAAATTGGGTGATAGTGTTAGTTTTCTGTCACTAAAACAAATACCTGAGATAATCAGTTTATAAGGAAGAAAGCTTTACCTTTTTGGTTCATCATATTGGAAGTTCCAGTTCATAATCAATTGACCTATTGATTTTAGGTAGGGGTGAGGCAGTACATCATGTTGGGAGTGCAAAACCATTCACTTCATGGCCAGGGAGCAAAACAGAGAAAGAAGAAGAGCCTGGGGTGCCATTGCTCCCTTCAAGCACATGCCCTCAGTGACCTACAGACCTTGCCCTATGCTCCACTCCTTAAAAGGTTCCACTACCTCCCAATACCACTACCCTGGGTCCCAATCCTTTAAAACACAGATTTCTGAGTACCATTTAAGATCCAGACTTTATCAGTTACCAAGCAAGTTACCATCCTAACGCAGTCATTTTGGATCATGAAATGGGGCACTATTAATAATTCCACTGAGGTGCTCTCCTATATCTGGGTAATCCTATGCAAATGGGGAGGTGTGGCAATTCCAGCAGTGTCCTCCTGCTTCCCTACCTCCAGTCTCTTTTCCTACCCAACACAGTACAGTTTGTTGATTTACACATAACCCTAGTCACATCATTCCTTGGCTCAGAGCTCTCCTCATTCCTTGGCACAATAAAATCCAGGGCTTTTCCTCTGACATTGAATATCTTAAAAGATTTCAGGATTTTTACTTTAAATAATATTTTTAATTGCTTTTCCCCTCCAATCAGGATCAGCTACATGATTTTCAAAGTTCAATGCAAAAAAAAAAAAAAATTGAAAGACATTTGTTTAAAAAATATTCTTAAAATTTCACAATGATGGGGCTGGAGCAGTGGCTCAGGGGTTTCTGTGCTTGCCTGGCATGCACGAGGACTTGGGTTCAAACCCCAGCACCACGTACACAACTAAGTGTTGAACAACTAAGGCCATGTGAAAAACTAAATAAAGTTGTTTCTCTCTTTCTCTGCCTCTCTCACTGTCCCTCTCTCTTTAAAAAAAAAAAAATCACAATGATGACATCAAAGTAATAAACCAAATGCAGGACCCAGTGGGGCCACACAAACCACACATCCATGGAACCTCTCTGGTCCTCTAATCAAACCGGACCATTCTGGGTCTCATTTCGAGTCTGGGTTCTCCCACTTTGGCTCAGGCCCTCGGGAAACATATTTCCCCTAATTTCTTTCCTGTGAAATTAAACTTGTGCTTTAAAGTGCAACTTTTTAGAAGATATTTCTTCCTCACAGAGTCCATCTTGATTTTGCCAGTGTGAAATAATAATTTTTCCTTAACCCCTTCAATCTTATTTTATTTGCATACTTATCTTAAGTCCTGCTCTCTTGTTCCCTTTAATCACCCTTACCACCTAGTTTCCAGTTCAGTTCAGTTACATAAACATAGTAAGAACTCCAAGAAAGTTTCTGGAAGAATGCATTCGTAAGTTTTAAAATTTTGCTTCCTTTCCAAACGTATAGAATATTATTTATAATCATTATTAATCTCAATTTCATCATAGATTTAAAAATATTGTCTAAGTATACTGGTTTATTCCTTTTGGGGGAAGTTTTTTCAAAGCATGCTTCATGTATTCATATGCTACCTAAAATTCCCTTTGTTCTTGTGCCTTGTGGAAAAGGGAAATGTTATTCACTAGCAATATATCAAGGACCAAGCAATGTAACAGGAACAGCCACAACTTTTATATAACTTACCTGCTTATAAAATTCATGTATTAATATGCCCATTTTTCAAATGAAGAAACTAAGATGTAAGAGACAAAATTACCTCCCTCTAATCACGCAGCCAATGACAGGACTCAGAACAGCATCTGCCTTTAGACCTTTCACCATTCAACCCTGCTTTCCTGAGGGTACTGCCATAACCTGGGGTGGGGACAGAGCCATTGACCTAAGTCAGTGTCCATACTTTTAACTCTTGAGTAACTAAATTATAAGTTAGTAGTATATTTTTGTAACAAACAGCAGAGTTTCAGGCAATCATACACAACCACGATTTAGCCAATTATAGGCAGTCAACTCATCCATGTCCCACAAGGGCAAATGCCTCATCACCACACTCAGACAAGTTCAACACCAGCTGTAGCCAGTCGATTTCTTTACCTTGCTTCCATATCGGACCAATCCAAGCTCTCTGCTCATGCTGTGAGGTGGAGCTTTCTGAACTTCTGGTTCAGAATGTTGCCCAAATCATGGATCATTCTTTGCTCAAAGAAACTCTGTTATATTTAATTTGCTGAACGTTTTTCTTTTAACAGGATCAATATTTAGGCATTTCCACAGGGCCATCCATCAGGCAGTATCTGTGCCCTACATTTCAGTCAAGAAGATGAGGTATCCTAAGTGTGTGGTCACTCTAGAAGTCTGGGTGAGCTGGCCGGCATTCCCATAGCACCCACACAATCCTGACCTCCTCTCCCTTCTGAATGTAACACAGAAATTTATGCTAACCTCTGTAATGCTATGTAGCCTCTAAATGTTTGTTGGCTAAAAATGAATGAATGGACATATTATAAATGTGCTGAATTTCTCTGGCTGACTCTAATGAGAAACACACCTCTGTGAGCAACTCCAGATGGAAAGAATCACTCAGAGCCCATCCACCACCCATGGGCAGCTCCCCAGGCAAGGGCAGTTTCTCTATGGAAATCCCAAATCCTGATCACAACAGAGCCTTCAGGTTGGTGACTTTGGTGATGTTAAAGATCTTGCCTCCGGATCCAGATTCATAATCCTAATTTGTTTTTTTTGTTTGTTTGTTTTTTTTAAGAGAGAGAGACAGTGAGAGAGACAGAGAAAGAGAGAAACAACTTTATTTAGTTTTTCACATGGCCTTAGTTGCTCCAACACTCAGTTGTGTACGTGGTGCTGGGGTTTGAACCCAGGTCCTCGTGTTTGCCAGGCAAGCGCCGAAACCACTGAGCCATCGCTCCAGCCCCATAATCCTAATTTGTTTAGTAACTGTATAACCCCAAGTATTGCCCTCAGAATCAATAAATGATCATTTGCATATGAAAATTAGGAAATATCGGAAAGCTCAGAAAACAAAAAATCTTTTTCAATAGCTATAAGAGCCTCACTGTGGGGCAATTACTATGGGGGACAGAGGGGGTCTGTGTTCCCTGGCAAATGGGAGCATGTCAGAACAATCAGAGGAAGAGCTATGCCTACTGACTAATTAGACTCGTCCCTTCCTAACATGAAGAGGTTCTTATGAGCTAAAGAGTGACCCTGAGGTGACAGGAGCTTTTAACTCATGCTTCAGAGTGGTCCGCCTCCCCTCTTCTCTTGAGGTCCCAGGTTTTCACGGGGCTTGCCACTCTATTTCTAAGGCAGAACACAGAGAGAGCAGGCCTATCCGTGAGAGAGCATTTCTTCTCTAATTTAAGCACCAGTCCATCTTTTAGATTCAGTTCCAAAGTCAAATTTCTCTGAAGCTTTCTCAACACCCAAAATAAAGAATACAAAATATTACAGTAGAAAAAATAGATTTTGGGTCCAGGTTAGATACTAATCTCCTTGAGCTGACCTTGGATTCATGACTTAATCTTTCTGTGTCTCAGATTTTTGTGAATATTCTCGTATAATCAGATTTAAAGGTGATTAACCAATGGCTCTTGATGAATGGTTGGATCCATTTCTTTCTTTTTCTTTTTTCTTTTTAAAAAACAGAGAGTGAGAGACAGAGAGTCAATTTCATTTATTTTTTCATCTGGTTTTTTGCTTTTATGACCCTTATCTGTGTATGTGGCGCTAGGGTTCAAACCTCCTGCATGCGAGGCAAGTCCTCTTCCACTGAGCCACCGCTC
>PVKS010016724.1:0-43378 GCA_004027875.1 Aplodontia rufa
GAGGAGGAGGAGAAGGAAGAGAAGAAGAAGAGGAAGAAGAAGGAGGAGGGGGAGGAGGAGGAGGAGGAGGAGGACTGATTATTCAATATTTACTGACAAGGAAAAGGAGGTCAAAGGTGAGCAAATAGTCCAAACTTACCCAAATGAGAGCAGCAAAGAGCAGGAAAGAGACCCAAGCTCTGATGGGACTACGTTACTGCCATGCTTCTCTCTGCACCCCTGTGCCAGTGAAGCCTCCCCCAGACACAGTGGGACAGAGGAACCACCATCAAATCCTTATTTTCCCACCAGGGTTCTCTCCAGCCAGTCTATAGCCCCATCTGGCTTCCTCAGAGTCACTCGGTCCCTCTCTATCTTACCCTGTCCTTGCTCGAGCTGTGGGTGGGCTACGATGTGAACACATGAACTCTGGTCTCTGGATGATCTAATTTGGAAATCTAGCACGGGGAGGGAGGAGATCATTTATTTCTACACAAATAGGAGGCCTGGAGTTTCAGTAGCCACCTGTCCCTGGGTGAATGTTCTTAACAGAAGAATGATGCCCCAAAGTACACAAACTTCAAATGCCACCCTGCCCACCTGCTCCTACACACACATACACAAAAAGAAATGTGCTTTTCAGAGCAAAGAATGAATAAGCTTTCTCACTTCCTGCCATTGATTCATGGTGTCACTTTGAGCAAGTCACCCACCCTCTCCTGTCTCGTTTCCTCAGTTGCCTGGGATAGGCAGGACATATAGTCCCCAAGCTGCTCCCTCTGCCACCCTGCCTTCTCAGGCTGACAGGTGCCCCTCAGTGTTCCCAACTGTCGCCTAGCCCTGGGGACTCACTGTTATACTGGATCCCAGAGGAGATAAGGCACAGGACCCCAGCAAAGCAAGATCAGGTCAGATCCAGCCTCAAGGTGAGAACTTAGCCCAGGACCCCAGGAAAGCAGGATCAGGTCAGACCCAGCCTCAAGGTGAGAACTTACGTATGACCCTAGACCTCTGGCCTGCAACTTGGACACTCTCCACTTACCTGGTAACCTCCAGAGCTTTAGAGGGGAGGCCATCTGAGAGCTAGGGCCACCTTAAATATAAGGCCAAGATTACCAGAGCCAGAGGAGTTGCAAAATGCCAAATCATTGGTTTTGTGTGTATTTTAGGGCCTCAGACTCCCTTTGCAAATTAATATTCATGGACACTAGCATGCCATTTATTTGCATATGTAGATTATTGCTTATCCTCTGCAGGAAAAAAAAAACTTTTGGGGTGTTTTTATTTATTGTGTTTATTTTAAGCTTGCATGATGAAGCCAGAGGGGAAGGGCAGATTCCAAGGGCAGGAAAGAGTTTAAAACTAGTTTTGCTCTGAGGAAAGTTAGATTCTAGATACACAGGGGAAGTCACCTTCACCTTGGCCCAGAGAAGCAATTCCAGAACAGAAGCCCTTTCCTCAGGAAGCCTCTGGAACAATGCTGTGGGAGGCAGGCATCTGGTTTGGGGTGTGAATTGCAGCAAGTCACTTGAACTCCTTAAAACCCAGTTTCTGAGAACAATAACCCACTTTACAAAGTTGTTATAAAACACAAACTAAAAAATAAATGCACTCTAAAAGTACTTCCTAACAAGGACCATTGTTACTGAGTCACACCTCATTTCTCCTGACAAAATACCACCCACTCCTGCGAGGCACCCTCCGGGAAGGCCTACGTCCAGCCACTGTCCTCTAACGCCATCTCAGGATCTGAGGACCACTATTCAGTCCTCTCCTGCCCTTTACTGGGGTCATCTCTTTTCTGTACCAAATCACAGTACTTAACTGCTCCACTAGAAAGTGGAAATCTGGGGGCCGGAGCAGTGGCTCAGTGGTTACAGTGCTTGCCTGGCATGTGCAAGTATGAGAGTTGGAACCCCAGCACCAAGTATACAAGGAAGTGTCAGAGCAACGAAAGCCACACGAAAAACTTAAATAAATTTGATTCTCTCTTTCTCTCTTTTAAAGAAAGAGAGAAAGAAGGAAAGGAAAGGAAAGGAAAGGGAAATCTGGAGGTTCCTGGATTATTCCAAAGCCCTGGGACACAGTAGGACACTAGAAGAACAGGACACCACAGGTGTAGCACACAAAGCAAAGAACAGGCCTCTGCTCCGGAGCCCCCTGCTGGACAAGTGAACTTGGCAGCTACCTATCTTCTCCCAGCCTCCGTTGTTCAATCTGTAAAAGGACAGAAGGCAGGCTTCACAGGTCTGGTACAATCCCTAAAAATCAAAGTATTGTCCAACAGAGAGAAGGCATGAGTTCAATTTAGTCCCTTCCCCCAAGTGAAGTTAAGGAACAATGGGTGATTTTTCAGGTAATCTGTTCCTGTGGTTTATTAATTCAATAACTACCCAGTGAATTGTCTATCATGCATGAAGCATTGGGTTCAATCCCCAGCCATGGAAAAAAATAAAATAAAAGGTACCCACTGAAGCACTGAAGATGGCCATAACCCTGGACACAAAGAAAGATCCACCCCCACCCCAATATGGATCTCCATGGGCTTATAATCCAATTGGGAAAGATGATCATCCCAAAAGAAGCTGAACAACACTGCCAATGGCATGTTATTAAGTATGGAATTTACGGTGTAGGCAACAATGGCTGCAGAAGTGCAGGCGAAAGACGGATCAATGCTTCGTCTGTTGAGGATGCAGCTTGAACGCTGGTCTTGAAGGGAAGCGTGCTTTGGGTTAAACACAGAAAAGGGTGGGTCTGCCGAGTCCAAGGCCAAATCTTCAAATCATCTTCTACCTCTCTTATACCAATCAAGGGTAACTATTGAAATAATTCAGATTTACCTTCCCAACAAATCCCATTGTGCACATGGGCAGGGCTGCCCAGCGTCACAGGGCTTGAAAGGAGTAGAGAGAATCTGAATCCAGGTCTTGAACTCTATCAGTGGCACTGTTGATCGTCCCTTTCTCCTTTCCAAAAGCACCCTAATTTTGTTCCTCTCTGAGACCTAACACACAATCAGGATTGTTCTGGGCCCATTATGGAAATCTCCTTCCCCTGCCTGTGGTTAGTTTAGGCAAGACATGTGACTCACAATATCAGCAAGAAGACAAGGGAAAGTGTGGTCAGGAATTTCTGGGAAAGGCTCTCCTGCCTTTTGTGTCTCTGCACAAGACCATAAGGATGAAAACCCAGAACTACTGCAACCATCTTGTGACCTTGAGAACAAGCAAAGATGATCTGTTGAACCACTGAAAGAAACAACCTTGGAGCAGAAATAGCCCAGACCTCTTGTTATGGGTGATACTGTTCTTTATTGTTTCAGCCAGTGGAGTTCAGCTTTTCTCTTGCTTGCAGTCCCAACACCCACTCTAGTCAAGGACTCTTGTCACTATAGATACCTGAGCCGACCATTATGGAAGATATATAACAAGTATAAGTTCCCTCCCCTGCCCTTTTTGTGTCTATCCCGAGGTTAGGCACTCAATATGCATTCAATCTATATTTGACTAATTTATTCTCCCCATCCTCACTGATTATAAGGGATCTGTATCCTAAAACTACCATTCTTCCCTTTTCTAAGCCTCACTAATTATCTCAGCATTTCACCCTCATGTTTTGGCTGCAGTTGTAACATTACTGATCAGGTCCTTCTCCACTGTCTTCCCCAACCACCGAGGATCAAGCTAAAAGCAAGGCACTTGCACTCGGTCCAGAGAGACCATCAGCAAAACTCCGCATTCCTAAATATTTGTTCTTTGAATTGTCTTTCTCAATTAGATCTCACCCAAATGTTTGAGAGTCAGGCTGAATTCCAACTTCCCGCTCCTAAACAGACATGTTGAGCCTACATAATTACTGCAGCCAGCTTTATTTGCTATAAAAACATGGATTTTTGCTCCTTCTCGACTGTAAAATAATCAATAAATAGAATCTAGATGAAAAATGCCAGCATTTAGGAGAACAACTCTTTTATGATTCTTTTCTTTTGGGTCTAATTAACACGTTGGGGATAAAGTGTGCTATTAGATTTACCCTATCAGCAAAGTTGAAACACAAACTCTCCTCTTCCTGTCGAAACACAGCTTCACATCAGAAATCCAGGCAAGACAGACAGACAGTTGCAAAGCATTTTGAAATGCTCAGCCAACAGATCTGTAAATGTGTGATGTGGACTTCCTGTAGTCTCTCTCTCTCTTCACATCGCCTGTTCATCTTTTTTCCCTCTCCCCTAAGAACACAATGCATAGTTACTGTCAAAAGAAACACAGCTAGTCCCATTAGCAGGAGAAGCAATCTCCCTGATTCCTTTCTTTTAAATGAAGAAGCCATGTCTTTTTGGACAATGACCACCCAGGCCATGAAAGTTTCATGAGGGGTTCTCAGAGTGGATGACACCTTTTCAATTATAACACTGCTATAACAAACTCCCACAGAGCCACGGGGCACAGAGTCTACATCCAACACACAACATCTATTTATTCCCTAATTACATGGCAATATATTCTCTCTCTGTATGTGTGCTGATGAAGATAAAATATTCCTTTAATTCCATGGCCACCTGGGGTGAGGGGGAGGGGATTGTACATAGGCAAGTCCTAGAGTTCTCAGAGCTAAATCATAGCCTTTGTTCCAGACTCCCCCCACATCCAACCTTGCATAGACTTAAGAAAATCACTCACCTTCCCATTCTACCACAACAGTTCTGAAAGTGTGGTCTCCAGAACAAATCATCAGCATCACCTAGGAACTGTTTAGAACTGCAAATTCCAGGGGCTAGAGCAGTTGCTTGGTGGTTCAGCAGTAATAGCACTTACCTGGCGTGTACAAGGACCGGGGTGCAAACCCCAGCGCCACATTCACAACTAAATGTCAGAAAAAAAAAAGACCCAGATAAAAAAATAAAAGTTGATTCCTTTTTTCTCTTTCTCTTGAAAAAGAAAGAAAAAAATGCAAATTCCAGGACCCACTCCAGACCCAATGAATCATAAATTTTGAGGGTGAGGGCCAGTAATCTGTATTTTCACCAGCCATCCATGCCGAAGTCTGAGAACTACTAGTCTACAAAATAGGAAGAGCACTGTTTTAACATGTATCAGACATCCAGGACACCTAATTCTATAAGGGCCAACCCTGTCTCGCTGCATAGCTGTCCCAATGTACAGATGGAGGGCTCCATTTACGCATTTGTAAAATGGGGTTGCACACCTCACCAAGCAGCTGCCAAAGCTGGAATTTAACCAACACATGGTTACCTGCCACCAGTCTCTATGGATACCTAGCAAGATCACAGTCACCAGCTCCCCCCACCAGCACCATTCTTGGCCTGGTAAAAGCTCTGCAGAGCAGTTCTCCAGCGCCACAGCTAAGGTCTTCAATGCAACTGCCTTGGGTCACCCTGGCAACCAGAAGCTGGGGTCATGGAGAGAATCTCCAAATCTCATAGCCAACAGCTTTGTACCTTTTCATCGCAGAGCCTTGAGCCACTAGAGGAAAGCTGGGAATGGTTTTTGTTATATCATTCCACTTCAGCACTTCTTCCCACATCCCTTGTATATTTGCCTCCACCCTTCTACTAGACCCTAAGCCTGAGAAGGGCTGAGGTGAGAATGTCAGCATGAGGTGTGGGACACTCCTGCCGGAATCCTGGCTGTAACAGCAGGGTCCAGACTGGCACCAGGCAAAGTAGGATCCAGAGGGATTTACTGACTGAAAGTTCCTAGTACAGTAACTGCCCTGAACATAATAGGTCCAGAACACTCAAATATCTAGATTCTACAAGTTACAGCTGGAAAGAGGCAAAGAAATGATTGATTGAAACCCTGGGGGGAACAAATGGGAAACAGAAAAAGAAATGAAAGTCAGAATATTTACCAGTTGGTGCCACAACCCTTGGTTCATGGGATGCTGACTTCCAGGCCAATTCCTCACCCTCCTCTATCTAGAAATAAAACACCTCTGAACTTAAGTTCTCATTGACCCTGACTCTGATGTCCTTGACCAGCTACTGAGCAGTCTTATTGAAGCTTGTCTGCCTCCATTTTAGTACTGGAGCCCTGGGCCCCACAATCCTCCTCCCCAATTGCAAATATACCTGAGGCTCAGTTCCAAATCCTGCCTTCTCCAGGGACTATTCCTAACCTGGCCTTCCAGAAGCAATCTCACCTGAGAAGGCCTTCGCTCACTCCTCAGCTTCAGAACAACAGCTGTTCCTTCCCCTGAGGCTTAAACACTACAGGAAAGCCAGGCCTGTGAGCTCCTTTTAACCCCAGACCCCAGAGCAAGCATAGTCTGGGTATATGGCAAACTGTCAACATAAATGATTCATCCGGATGAACCTGAGAGTATTGTTAAGCAAAATAAACCAAACTCAGAAAGTCAAAGGTCATGTTTTCTCTCATATGTAGAAACTAGAGAAAAAAAAAAGCAGGGGCCGGTGGGGAGAGGTCTTGTGAAAATAGAAGGGAGACTAGTAGAATAGAGGAAAGGGATGGAGGGGAAGGAGGAGGGAAGGGAAAGGGGGAGGGTACTGGTGAACGAAATTGACCAAACTGTACTGTCATATTGTGCGCATGTACAAATATGTACAAGAATACCACTATTATGTATAATTATAATGCACTGATTAAGTTTTAAAAATGATTCATCCTGGGAGATAATCAGAGCAGGGCACCTAATAAAGAGAATCCAGAGACCAGTGCTAGGCCTCTAGTCCCAGCCCTCCAGCCTGCCAAGGTATGCATGGCCAGCGTACACACCTACTGTAACGTCCATGTGGGGGGCTAGAGACAGACCAAGTTTACTTCCTTTCCATCCTCAGCCAGCCCTAACCGAGTCCTTTCTCTTCTCTGAGCTTCAGTCTGCTGATTTGTGGAACGGGAGGAAAAGGTGAAAGACCGAAGTTGTAGACTTCAAATTTCCAGAGGCTTAAAAGGGAGAGAGCTGGTGCGTAGTGCACACCAGGGAAAATCCCCAAAGGAGTAAAGGATGGAGACTGCGTGGTAGGTTCAGTGCCCCGGGGCAGCCTCCCCAATCTGCGAAGAGTACCGGCGTGGGTAACCCTCTCCGTAATGGCCCCAGCTTCTGGTCTAGTTAAACCTCTCACAAAGAGGGCTGCTAAACGGAGACCTCGCTCGCTCCGGAAAGTCACCACCAGCTTGTGAATTCCGAATCCCGAGAGGAAAGAGGAAAGGCTCCTCCCGCAGGCTCCGAGAGCCCCAGCCTGTCGCTGCGCGCCGCCACCTGGCCGGTACATTAACCCCTACTTCCCCCGCAGGATGCGGAAAAAGAAACGAGTACCCTCGCCAGAGCAAACTGAGATGGCCCGGATGCCAAACCTCCCCAATCCGCCGGAGGTCTTGCTCGATCCGCTCCCTTTAGTAGGAGAACCTAAAGCGGATCCACTTTGCCACATATTTATTGAGAAAGTGACCACCAGGAGGGAGTCAGACTAGCCTCGAGGCGCGGGCTAGGGGGGACGCATCCCGAGACGCGGCTACCATAGGATACAGCCTAAATTCCAAGTCGGGGAGAAAAGAGCCAAGGCTCGGGGTCTCCGCGCTCCCAGACTCGGGACCGGTGATGGCTCTTTCCCACTCGCGGAACCCTGACGCCCGCAAGGAACGATTTCTGCCTATTTTTAAGTCAGTTTTTATTTTCCTTTTTCCTAACAAAGTAGGAAAACAAACCCAAGCCTGGAGGAAGGCTGCTGGGCTGGAGAGCTTAAAGAGACCAGGGCAACCATCATTATCCCCGCCTCTAACACTACCGCCTCTGGCAAGGCGAGAAGTTGGGAACTTCGGGATGGTGATCCAACACTGGGAGGGACTCGCTTTTCGTTTAACTTCGGGAGCTAAGGTCTCCTCAAGGACAGGGGGGATGTCTGGTAACCAACCCATCGTGCTGTCAGGCGTCGCGGATTCCCCAAAGAGAGTTGGAGC
Organism: Aplodontia rufa; assembly: GCA_004027875.1. Classification (NCBI taxonomy): domain Eukaryota; kingdom Metazoa; phylum Chordata; class Mammalia; order Rodentia; family Aplodontiidae; genus Aplodontia; species Aplodontia rufa. The sequence continues at coordinate 7,920 of PVKS010016724.1, forward strand.
AACAGGATAAGAAAGAAACGAGGGGTACACGTTCCGCTTCGCGCCTCTCAAAAGCCAAAGAGCGCGAGGCACTGGCAGGGGTTTGGCAGCAGAGAGGCGCTCCGCTGGTCACTGCTGGGAGCCTGCCCAAGTGTCCGCAGGCTCTGCGTCCCGAGTCTGGTGAGAAGGGCGTGGGTGCACAGCGTACCGCCCGCGCACTCGGTGCGGCGCGGGTACGGGAGTCCCCAGAGTCTCGGGTGCTGGCGGGCTCCCTCCCCGGGACACCCGCGCCACGCCGCTGCTCTCCGGTCTTCCCCAGCACGTGGAAGCGCCGCGGACGCTGCATCCTGACTGCGGCCGGAGGGCGCGCGCCTGCCCGAGCCAGGGCGCCACACCTCCTGCCCGGACCCCTTAGCACTCCCGCAAACCCGGGCGTTCCTCTCCTACCCGCGCCAAACTCGGCTCCGAAGCCCGGACCCGGACTCGGACCGGGTAGCCGGTGATCCACGCTGCTGGAGGAAAGTTAGTCGCGGGGCTGCTAAGCCCCCTATGCACCACCGGAACACCAACCACAGTCCCCTGGAGACCCCGGCGCTCCGAGGTTCCGCATCCTCGCGGACTCCACCCAGCCACCTACCTGCTTCCGCGGCCCTCCCAGGGCTTGGCCGGTCAGTCGCGCGGTCCGGTCCTCGGGAGCCCGAGCTGCTCCAAATCGCCGAGCCAAGTGCGGGAGCTGAGAGCCGCCCGGGATCGGGCGGCGGGCGGCGGCGGCGGGTACCGCGAGCGAGTGAGCGAGCAAGCAGGCTGCTGGAGCCGCGGCGGATTCTGCTGCCGAGTCAGCCCCCACCGGCTCTGTCCCTCAGTCCCTCCCTCTCTCTCTCCCTCCCTTCCAGCCTCCCTCCTCCCTCCTCCCTGCTCTCGGCTCTCTCCCTCCGTTCTCCCACCCCCTTGCCTTCTTTTTTTCCCCTCTTTCTCCCTCTTTGGTTCTTTCAGATTCTGGTCTCGCGCGCACGCGCGCGCGCTCCTTCTCCTATATCCGAAGCTTTCTTCTGGATTTTTTTTCCTCTGGTTCTCGTCTTTCGAGCATCTTGCTTCGTCTCTCTACTCCTAGACCCCCACGCACACCTTTCGTTCTTTTGCTTGTCTCTTTCTTCTCCCTCTTTTCTATTTCTCTTTGCTATTTCCTCTTCTTTTTATCCTTCTTGCATCTCAACTCCCCTTTCCCTTCCCAATTTCCTCAGTCCCTCCCGGTGAATCAGAATGGCCTGCACGCCTACTCCTGGAAACTTAGGATGGGGGTGGGGGGACTCGAATGAGGGGCCCAAGGGGTCCGTGGAACACCCAGCTAATGCTTTCAACAGGCAAGAGAGTGAGGGGTGGGTCAGTTCTGGAGGCAGGGACTCAAGGCAGGGGCTCGAGAAACAACTGGCCTGGGAAAAGGCAAGAAAGCAAAGAACTCCAGTGTCAAAAACCCAAGTCTGGCTGAGCAGCACCTGGTGGAATGAAGAAATCTGTCCTCAGAGAGCAAGGAATTTGTCTTGCTAAGGGCTGCTCCAGCGGCAAAATCTGGACTATCTCTGCTACCTGCAACCAGGGATCCGGCATCGCTGACCTGAGAAACAAACGCTAGAGCGCCTGAGGCCAGCCCCTGGCTTCCAGGCTCTTTGCAGGTCCCTGCGCCCAGCCAGGGAAAGACCTCCCCACCTGCGACAGCACCTTAGGCTGATGGGATGCCCCGCAGCATCCTAATGAGGTCAGCCTGGAAGGGCCTGGAAGAGCTGGCAATTGGAAGTCTGCACTTCTCCAAGAAAGGCAGGTCTCTTGTTTACAAGGGATTGGAGTGCAGGCCGGGTCTTTGCTAGTGGAGTTTGTCTTCTTTCTTTCTTGAACTAGAAAGGGAGTGCAGAGCCCCAAGCCTGGAGAAGGCAGCTATACACCCCATCCCTGCCAATTAATTTTGCAAATAAAATAGGCATATTGTCTGAAGTTTGGGGGAAAGTTCTCCAGACAGATTTCCCAGCACCTAGCCTTTCTGGTCACCTGTTCCTGATCGACCAACATGGAGGATCTGATGGGGAAAACCCCTCTCCTAGGAACTTCTCCTGTGGCTTCCCCATTTCAGTCTAATGAGGTTCAGAGAGATGTAGGGTCTCCTTCCTCATGGACTTCACTCTGCTGCTGGCTTTGTAAGGACAGGGTCAGGGTTCTCTTAGCTACCCTTAGCTGCTAGGACCAATTTGTCCCCTTTCTGTGGTATCAACCAGAAACTAACCATCCATCCATCCAGGCTAATGGTAAAAATCTACTTTGGGGTATTGGCGCCAAACAATTCCATACAGATCTCTCCATTGGTACCTCAGATTGGGTTATCAAATCAAGCTAATAAATCCATTCTGCGCCTCTGTTTTTCATTCCACAAAACCAGAAGCTTCTGGTCAAGGTAAGGGTGGGGAGCCAGAGCCCAACATGGAAGGAGGCATTCACTCCTAGGGTTGTGCAATAGCAGCATGGGCTCCTTCCTGAGAGGGAATGCCCTAGAAGACTCCCTGCCACACCCTAGGCCTCCCCTGCCGGCAAACCTTAGGATTGCCCCAGCCGTCTAACTTGGACATTTCAGCTGCATTCTGGCATCCAATTCCCGATCTGACTATGAAGAGACTGAATTAGATTTCTCTAAAAGTGTCTCTGGCTCTGCAGTGCTAGTTCATGGGTACCATAGATGCTGAGGTGACAGAGCTGTGTCATCATTCACTAACCATGACGCTGGGCAATCACTTAACCTCTCTAGCCTTGGTTTTCCTATTTATAAAATGGGAATAATAACAGGATGAAGCCTGTGAAGAGGAAACGAAATAAGGCACCAAAGCCCAGTTCCAGGCACTGGAACTGTTATCAATCAAGATTATACACAGTAGGTTTTGCCCATCTTTTCTTCATCCTCACTTTTCTTTTGTGTTATGAGCTTCTACTCTCAACATTTCTCTTACCCTCACTTTATATGGTAACCATCTATTTATAATTCTCAAACTTCACTTCTGATAGGCTTGGGGAGGTGACAGGTCTTCCTGGATAAGCATTCCATCCCATCTCAAGAGCAAAGCAGAGGAAGTCGCCTCTCCTGCTCCTCTGCCTCACACACTCACACACTGCCAGGCTGTGATTGTGTCTGAGGATTGTTGGGGATTGCCTGGTTTTCTGCCATACTCTAAAAAGCTACATGGATCTATAAAACTGTACCTTTCCCACTCAGATGGCAGGTCTCCAAGGACACATGTCCCAACAGAGCCAGAAACACTTTCAGCAAACATCTCTGAGAGTCAGCTCGGGGTCATGTTGGAACCCATGGTCCATCATTCATTTGCTAGTCCCTGAGTGCCTCCCCATAGGAGTCTCTGCTTGGCACATCACACTGCTGGAGCCATGTCCAGCCCACCCACAAGCTTACTTTGGAAATGACAACATCTAAAACCATGCTGTTTACCTAAGGACATGAGCTGAGACAAAAGCCCACCTCTCTGAGCTTTAAAGCCTGCTATCAAAATGCTTGCCTTTGGAGCTGGAATGGTGGCTCAGTGGTTACAGTGCTTGCCTCACATGCACAAGGATGCGGATTTGTACCCCAGTACCATATACACAACAAACCCACTACCACATACACAACAAAGTGTCAGAGCAACAAAGTCCACATGAAAAACTAAATAAAATTGTTTCTCTTTCTCCCCCCACCTCTCTCTCTCTCTCTCTCTGTCCCTCTCTCTTAAAAAAAAGGAAAGAAAAGAAAAACCTTCCTATTTATAGTCTGGGTGAGATTTGAGGGTCCCCCAAGTGTCCATTGTGATTGAAGTTTTGGCCCCTAGGATGGCATTGCTGGGAGGTAATGAAAACTTTGGGAGATGGGTCCTGGTGGGAAGTCTTTAAGTTCTGGGGGACATGAGTTAGTTCTCATGCTACCTCTTGAGTTTTTGCAAGAGGATTGTTATAAAAGGAGCAAGACTGGCCCTTCCCCTCTTTTTGCTCTCTGCACCTATTTGAGATGTGATTCCTACTATTGCTCCTGCCATGATATGACACCATGATGTGCCCTTACCAGAGGCCAAAGGGGACTGTCTGATTCGTTGAACTTTGAACATACAACTGTGCACTAAATAAACCTTCTCCCCCACCATATATAGACCATCAAAAAGACAGCAAAAAAAGAATACAGTGAGGTGACAGAGAGAGGCCTGGAAGCAAATGCCCAAGTTCAAATCCTTGGCTCCATTCCTTGTCAGCTATGTGACACAAGCAAGTCCATTTCCACCATCTGCATGCTTCAACCAGATCAAGGGTGGGGGATGCAGAGGCCCAAACTCTGGTGACCACACTGAGAGGATGGCCTATTTCTTAGGAATAAATGTTCCAAAGGTTAGAGCACCCAGCACAGCACCCTGCTGCACCCCTTTCCCTCACTCAGATATTTCCCTTCCCTCTCCCACCTTTGTATGCTGATGGATCACTTTTTCCTCTCCTTCCTGCAAAGCCCTGGCTCAAAGCCTCAGGAAGGAAGAGTGAAGAAAAGCTTTTGGAACTTGTAGGGTCTTTTAAACTCTTCAGGCAGAGGGTGACACACTAGAGTGCTTGAGTGCGAATGTGTATATTCCACCAGATGCTAAGATATTAGGAGCCAATACCATGTCTTATTTACCTTGAGACCTATTACAGGGCTAATGTAGGATCTTGCCTTGTTTAAAGAAAAAGAAAGATATCTATGTATTGTTAATAAGGTACACATAGGATATTATTTAAACTGTACAATAATCCTATATGGCAAGCATTATTATCTCCCTTCTACAGAGGGGAAACTGAGGGTCCAAAAGGTTAACTTACCCAAAACCCAAAGCCATGTAACTGATAAATGACAAAATCTAAATTTGAACTCAAGAAAAGGGCCTAGGGTCACAACCTAAGGAGACACTCACTCTCAGGATCTGACTCCGTGTGCACAGCGCTAGGAGAAAGTAACCTTGGAAATGACCTTCAGGTCATGGGATCCTTGTAGTCCTGGTCATGGATGAGGTACAGAGAAGAAACTATTTAACAACCAGGATCTAGGTAACTACATCTGCTCACGTAACTCTGACACCTACACCACAGATACATCTGCGGATAAACCCGCACATAACAATCCTGCCTAGTGCACAAATTACTGAGAGATAACAACCTAACACATCTAGGTACACACCGCCCCCACCCCAAGTGCCCCCACATACATATTATCCAATTTCTGCTCTCATTTAAAAACAGGGCAAGGGCCAGGTGTAATGGCTCAGGAGGGTGAGGCAGGAGTATCATGGATTCAAGGCCAGCCTCAGCAACTTAGCAAGACCCTAAGCAATCTAGCAAGGCTTTGTCTCAAAATAAAATATAAAAAGAGCTAGAGATGTGACTCAGTGGTAAGGCCCCTCTGGGTTCAATCCCCAGCACCAAAAAATAAAAATAGGGCAAGAGAGGTGGAGGATCAGAATGAAGCCCAAGTGGAATGACTCTTCACAAGCATTTTATGAACCCACAACCACAATTGAAGTCTTGATTAACTTGGTTGTATTTATTAAATCATGTTCAATATTTAATAACTTTGAATATGGATTGAATATTCAATGAGATTGGTTGAGATTATTTGTGTATAAACGTCAGAAGTGCCAATTGCTTTGAATTGAGAATGGAGTTTGTGACTCATTCTCAGAAACTAGTACTGGAGATCTCTCCATTCCACATTTTCCTGAGTTTATTTAAATTATAGGTTATCATCTTGACATTATTACATATTATTTATTACGATGTTCCACTGTTATAACAGATTATTATGCAGTCCAAGAAAATGTGTATCTAGATACTGAATTTCCTTACATCCAGGCAAACTTGGATTGAGTCTCTGATCTCTTTCCTCCATATTTACCAGAAAAAGGGGCCAAATATGACACTGTGAAATTTGCTGTCTTAAGCCCTCAGTCCTCCCACAAGCATGAGATGACCTGGGAGCTAATGTGATATAATTTGTCCAAGACCAATTTGTCCAAGAACAGGAACTCTGCTTTGCACAGCAGAGTCCAATATGAATTTTGGAATCTTTTTTTGCAGACATAAGAATTGAATGCAAAATGCAGCTTTCACAGGCATCCCAGGGATTTGTGAAAGTCCTCAGAGGGTTTGAGACTGGGAAATCAACAAATGAATTTAACATATCCACACATGTGGATTTTACAAAAGTTATAGTTATATATTAATGATGCTTTTTAGCTAATAAGTAATTATAGAATGTGGCTTGTTAGAGACAAAGTTAAATCATTGGAAAGAGCCCTTATGCCACGGCAGGCTGCAGCACAGCAGGATGTGAACTGCTTACTCACAAAAGAGAGCAAATGCATTCTCCATCAGATAACTCTTCTCACTGTCACCTTTGTCATATTTTGATTTGCTTTCATTTGGGGTCCAGAGCGAATGTAAATGAATGCTGTCAAACGAATAGCAATGACAATAAAGACATTAGGTGACGTCAGGGTAGTCATACCTCTAGATACTGTCTTCATCTTCTTCACAACAGAAAATCGAAAAAATCATCCCTCCGAACCCTTTCTCATCTAGGATCTAGGACCCTAGGACAGCTGGACTTCAACATATTTTCCTCATCTCCAACAACCTGCCAACCATCAAATCCTGCTTGGCAACCACACCATAGTTCACCTGCCCATTCCGAGTTCCCCATAGTGTTCTGGGAGCCCTGATTTTAACCCCTGCAGTTGTCGGAGCCTTTAACACCTTACCCATACTGTCAAGCTTGCTAAACCCCAGTCATCTTTTAAACTCTGATCAGCAGGGAGCCTTCCTTTGCCCCTTCACCTTACCTGTTTACTTACCTTGATTGATTACATATTTACAGGCCTACCTGCCCTGGTGAATGGTGAATTCCATAAAATCGTTCCAATGTCATCAGTGTCTTGCACAGTGTGAAGGTCTAACAGTGGATGGATTGATGGATTAATGGATGGACAGACTTGGCATAAAGGCACATGGGCTTGCTGTGTGGCTCCTTATCCTTGGACTGGAGCAGGATGTTGGAGCAGGGGCCAGGTAAGTTTCCAAGAAGCCCATAATGCCATTCATTCTTGGTCTCAAAGAGCTTTGCCACTCCTTTGCTTTACACATAAAGTTATCACCCTCATGGCTACCCTACAACATGTTTTCATGGAATAAACACTTAAGTTCTTACTGTGTGCAAGGCTTTATGCTCCCTGCCTGGAATCACAACCCAAATCACTGAACTAGGACTTCTAGGAGCAGCTTTTTCTCTACTTGGTAAGCAATTTCCCTACAACCACCAGAAAACTCAGGAAAGCAAACTCTTCTCCTCAGAACCGGTTCCAGGACTCCTGCCCAGTGGTAGCTTGACTTGGCAAATTCTTAGCTTTTTATAAGGACCTCAGATCCTTTAAGGAAGGAGGTGGGTATCAGTTCATTTCGATGCATGAAATAAACTGCCCTCCTCTTCTTTGGCTTCCTCTAGCACCACTCCTTACTCAGCAATGCCCTAGGGTTTAAGCTCCATGGAGACAGGGACCTCACTTGTTTGCCATTATATCTCCAGCTCCTCCACACTCCTCCAACCTAAAAGGCTATGGAGGGATGTTTGTGATGATGTAATAAATGCTACATTGCTCTGTTGCTACCGTTGCCACCGTCATGTTACACGTGACATTGTATGTTGTTGTACCATGTGCTGTCGTTGTCTTTGCTAGCAAGGTCTCCTCTGCATCCATCTTTCTTCAGCCTGATTCTTATTCATTCAGATTCAGCTCAGGCATATTCTCCCCTAGGAAGTCTTCCTTGAAGCCCCCAGCTCACACCCAACACCATTCCTCTGAGATTCCAGCATCCTGTAGAGGAGCCTCTTTATCACTAGCCACAGCTACTGTATTTGTCTCTTCGGTGTCTGCTCCCTCACTGGACTTGGAGCATCATGAAGACAGGGACCATAGGCTATTCATCTTCATACCCTCAGCTCCTTGGCAAGCCATCTGTTACATAGAAAGCACTCCATAAAGATTTGTCAACTTGAACTAAACAACCCCAAGTAGATGCAGATTGGGTCATACCAAATGTGATTGCTGATTCATTTGGTCATTTGGCAAACTTTGATTGAGTACCTGTGATGTGCCAAGCACTGTTTTAGGTACTAGAGATACAGCACTGAGCCAAGCAGACAAAAATGATGATAAAGAGGGTGCTTATCAATTAGACACAACCCAGACACTTTATCAAGGTAGTGAAGTTCTGTGCAGAGTCAGTGTGAAGATTGTTTTAAACCTCAGCTTAACCATAACATTAAAATTAGGCAAAAATGGGGGCTGGAGCAGTGGCTCATCAGTTGTGGTACTTGCCCGGCATGCACAAAAACGCAGGTTCGAACCCCAGCACCAAGCACACAATGAAGTGTCAGAGCAATGAAAGCCACATGAAAAACTAAATAAAATTGATTCTCTTTTTTTCTCTCTTTCTCGCTGTCCCTCTCTCTTAAAAAAAAAAAAAAAAAAAAAAAAAAAGATTAGGCAAGAAAGGATCCCAACAATCCAGGTGCACCCACTGCACCCAGCCTCAACGTACCCTCTCCTTTTCAGTGTCTCTCACCTCCTCCATGCTGTTTCCCAAGAGATATTTTAATATATGTTTATTCGGGGCCCTCTGAAATTCCTTTTACATTTTAAAATCTCAATAATTTGCCTAGAAATGTCCTGCAAATAGCATTAAGTATTTCAAGGCTTAGAAAGCACTTCACAAACGCACAAAATGCATTTGTATTTAAGATCCCATGATAAATAAAAAATTGAAGTCCAATCACCTTTCAATTCAGAAGAAATTGAATTGAATTTAAATGTCATTTATGGACTTCTTTGATCACACTGACTACCCATAGCACATTGGAACTCGTGTGGAGCCCGACTATTATGTCGCACGCTGTAGTAGGCACTAAAGAAAACAAAGAGTAATAAGTCATGATCCTGACGTTTAAAGAGCTCCCATCTTATCGGGGGACACTGCAGCACAGCCGACTCCGTCTGCGTGTGAGATTGAGAAACGCTGCAACTCAGGGAGGTATGCACCAGGTGCTGTAGGAGCAGTGTGGTCATTTTATAAGTGGAGGTGTCCAAGAGGCTTGACAAAGTGGCAACACCTGGGTGGAGACTAAGCAGATGAGCAGAGTTTAGCAGAGACTGGGGAGAGGGAAGTGCCACGTGGAGACTAAGCAGATGAGCAGAGTTTAGCAGAGACTGGGGAGAGGGAAGTGCCACGGAGACAGTGACCAGAGGTGTATATTGAATGATAGCAAGGAAGGGTTTTATTCTGGAGATAATGAAGAATGTTATTAAAGCTTAAAAGTTTTAAAATCCACAATGCCTTTATGTATATATTATAAGGACATAAGTTATAATACTGTCATGCAAAAAAATGGATAAAGGCCAATACCACCTGCCTTTTATGGAGTGTGTATCTGGTTAGGCAGGCACCAGGCTGGGCATCTGATTGGCATTTTGCATTTCATCTTCATGACAACCCTGAAATACAGGTATCATGATACCCATCCTGCAGATGAGGCCATGGAGACTCTGAGTGGTTAAGTCTCCAGCCAGACTATGGCAGACTTGGAAAGCTAAATGCAGATGGGTGTGATTCCAAAGTCAATGGGCTTATCCTCTGGTCTGTGGCTGCAGCTGGTACAAACAATGAGCAAATTCATCAATTAGGAGTTTACAGAATTTTTATAAGACTTAGTATATATTAAGGCTTTATATGGTTCATAACCCAAAATGAGATTGTCAGAAACAAATATTTTTTTTTAAGAGAGAGGGACAGTGAGAGAGAGAAAGAGAGAATCAATTTTATTCAGTTTCTCATGTGGCTTTCATTACTCCAACACTCCGTTGCGTATATGGTGCTGGGTTTGAACCTGCATCCTTGCACATGCCAGGTAAGTACTCCAACTGCCAAGCCACCACTCGGGCCCCTGGAAACAAATCTTTAAAAAGTAATCAGGGGGTTAGAGACAATGCTCAGTAGTAGAGCACTTGCCTAAGGACCTGCATTTGAACCCCCCAGTACCTCATACACAACTGGGTGTCGGAAAAACAGAAATCAGATGAAATAATGAATAAAAATTTGATTCTCTCTTCCTCTCTCTCTAAAAAAAATAAGAATCAGAAATTCACCCAAGGTTATATGCACAAAGATGATTATTGTCATACTATTTATTTATTTATTTATTAAAGAGACAGGGACAGTGAGAGAGAGAAAGAAACAATTTTTTATTTAGTTTTTCACATGGCTTTCATTGCTCCAAGACTTCGATGTGTAAGTGGTGCTGGGGTTTGAACTAGTGTAGTCGCGCATGCCGGGCAAGCACCGTAACCACTGAGCCACATCTCCAGCCCTTGCCATACTATTTATCAACAGAAACAAACAAAATGTTCGATATTAGGAAAGTGTTCCTTATAAAATGATGATATTTTACATAATCATTAAAATTATATTTGCATAGGATAGAAATTGATGTATATATAGTTACAAATGTTTAAAGAAAAATGTGCAACAAAAAATAAAATATCAGAGTAGCCTGTCTGATAAAGAAATTAGAAGTGACCTTTTTTTTCACTAAATGTCCCAAGTTTTCTACATTTTAGCACCTAATTTTTTTTTTTTTTGAAGAGAGAGGAACAGTGAGAGAGAACCAATTTTATATAGTTTTTCATGTGGCTTTCTTTGCTCTGACACTTCATTGTGTACATGGTGCTAGGGTTCGAACCTGTGTCCTTGTGCATGCCAGGCAAGAGCAGTAACCACTCAGCCACTACTCCAGCCAGCATCTCATTTTTTTTTTTAAAGAGAGAAGAACAGTGAGAGAGAGAGAGAGACAATCAATTTTTATTGAGTTTTTCACAAGGCTTTTGTTGCTCTGACACTTAGTTGTGTATGTGGGTGCTGGGTTTTGAACTTATGTACTTGCGCATGCCAGGCAAGCTCCGTAACCACCAAGCTACCGCTCCTGCCCCAGCACCTCATTTTTAACATCAGGGAAAAAAAAAAGAGTAAAAATTTAAAAATCCACCTGGTGTGGTGGCACATGCCTTTAATCCCAGCTGAGGCTGAGTCAGGAAGATCACAAGTTCTTAGCAAGGTACAGCAACTTAGTGAGGTCCTAAGCAACTAAGTGAGACCCTGTCTCAGAATAAAAAAATTAAAACAGACTGGGGATAGGGCTCAGTTTTTAAGCACCTCTGGGTTCAATCTCCAGTACCAAAAAAAAAAAAAAATCCATCCTGTGACGTGATCACCACCACATTAGCTGAGTTAGCCTCCGTAGCCAGAGGGATTAGACAGCCACTTCAGCCAAATCACTCCCTGCCACTTGACCCTCAGATGCCTGGAGATCTACATGTTGTCTGAACTGGTGTTCTAGTAGATCAAGGATCCAAATACGAATCACTCCATTTATGCAGAGTCACTCATGTATCCAAAGAAAGTAGCATAATTCAACCTAAAATCGAAATTTCTATGTTCTTGAAATTTGTTAAATTAACACATTTGTCAAATATTATCACATTTGTTCTTTAGTCTGACACTGTGAATTCTTGAGGGAAGTGGGAGGAAAGGAGAAGAAAGAACAGATCTGGAACTTTGGGGTCCAACTAGAGAGACTGACTGGTGAAGTGCAGAAACTTAGTGTAAGATTGCTGGGTCCTCTCAGAGGAATTAGAGTTAAAGCTGATACCCCAATTTGGAATAATTTAAAGCTCTTTTTAGGAAGTTTTTGACTCAATTGGGCTCATTATGCATGGGTTTAATGTGTAACAATTTGTTCTTGAAAGCTAACATTATTGTTGGCAATAAAGATAGGAAGTGGAAATAAGTTTCCAATATGTAAAGCAGATTTATTTCTCATTTCATATGGACTTGTTCCGGGTCTCTGCTTATGAATCACACAGTGCTCCCCGCAATAAGACGCTGTCCATGCAGTTGGTTATGATAAATGGCCTGTAATTGTGAATCTGATATTGGTTTTCAATATTGAATTTATCATTCTGTCCTCTTAACAGATATTAAATACTTTTAAGAATTTATCCATTTGCCTGATCCATCTGTGATTTTTCAATATGTAAAATTTATTAGTTTCCTAGTTTTTTGAGATTTTAACGGCCGACAACATCATTAATAATGCTGAGTAATGGAGCTGACCTCTTTTAAACCTTGTTCCCTTCCAATAATCCAGAACATTCAAATTGAATCAAAATGTATTCAATTTAGGGACCCAAAGAGGAAGGGATTGTGGTGGAGTGAGGTGTCTGGTTTGAAATGCAGCTGCCACAGCCTGGCCCCACAGTCGTTGGCTCTCCCTCTTCACCTCCAGCCCCTGGCAGAGGGAGCCTCCCCTGGCTGGCTGCCTTGGTCTTTGCTGCCTCCTCCTCCTCCTCCTTCTCCCATTGGACAAGCCAGCTCTGCAGCCTCCTCCCCTCGGCTGCCTCAGTTTCTTCAGAGTCCAGTGATTGATGATAATAATAAAGCTGCTTGTCTGGCTCCCTTGTGGAAAGTACTTCATGGATTAATGAAAGCTCGCGGCTGTATACCCAGAGCCCCCTCCAGAACAGCTGCATCACTGCCCTGGAGTTCTCACCAAGCTTGGCAGGGAAGGATTCCTGCCCTTCATTTTGGGAGGGTGCGATGGAAGGCTGAAAGAAATCAGACTGCATGTAAGAGAAACAAGGCTGTGTGGAGCAACAGCAAAGCCAGACCTACCCTGAGCCCCAGTTCTGTGTGTTTAAGGCTTCTCATGAATGCTGCCACCATAACAGCATGGAACTAGCTCAGGGTCAGAATTTGGCGCTGTGCCTTGGCTTTTTTCTTAACACAAAGATATATCCCATGGTTACTGTAGCATGCACAACATAAAATAGACACTTAGAAACAGAAAGGCCTGTATAAATGAACTCTCTTTGGTCAGGGAACATGTTGACCACCAATCATGGGGGCTCCCTCAGCCGGATGGAGCCAGAGCTGTGAACACATGCAGGAAGACAGCCTCATGATAAACCAAGGAAGTGGACAAAAAGCAGCCCTGAGAGGGGACCCAGCTGAATTTCCTGGTCATGCTGAGGGTTTGCAGAGGGCTACCTTCTCAGGGCAATTGTAGGAAGCCCAGCAGATAATTGGAAATCAACACCACCCCGGCCCTGAGTCCCAATTTCATATTCTTGCAGCAACCTGATTGACATTCAGTCCAACGAAAATCAGCTTCCTTGGAGATTTTGTCTATTTAAGGATTATGGGCCAAGATCAAACCTACTAGAAGAAACCAGGAGTTGTCAATAGATCACTTTCAGGTGATCTAAGGGCTCCTGAGTCATGAGGGAACTTGCAAATTTTTTTGGCCAGAAGCCAGAGAGTCACCTGGCTCCAGACAATGTCTATTAGGTATCCCAGTCCCTGCCAGTCACCGACTCTCCATACTTTTCCTGTAATGCTCCTTTGGCTCTACCAGGGCATGATTTACAAGTCATCATAAAAGAGATATGACTTCCTCGGATCCCAAACATTCTAGAACTTTCTGTAGACTCAACTTTACTAGTCAGGGCTCTTGCTATAGTTTTCGTATCATTGACTAATCACCCCCTCAAGCACATCCCCCCAGAATTTTAATCTGAGAAATGCTTGAGCATCTGTGAGTGCCTGGATGTTCAGCGCCGGATGAATTAACTGGAAACACAGAAACATATAAAATACCTCTGCCCTCTGGTAGGACTGGTGATGATACTACTCTCCAGAATCAATTATTGAGCTTTACTGCATGCCTGGCACCAGGCCCAATGACGCAAAAAAAAAAAGAATCATGCTCCCAAGGAGCACACCTGTTCAAGAGAGAAGGTCTTAAAACATTAACTGGGACGGTTCATGAGGAAATGTTGAGTGGTGGAGGCACTAAGTGTAAAAAGGTTGGGGAGACTCTCTAGGCTAGAAATAATCAGGGTAAACCTTACAAAGCAGGAGGCAATGGGAAAGCATCGTGAGAAAAGGACAGGTAGGGACAGGCAGCAAGGGCAGGTAGGCATTGTGTAGGGAAGTATTGTTGGGAATTACTTTTTTTTTTTTTTAAAGAGAGAGAGACAGGGGCTGGAGCGGTGGCTCAGCAGTTGTGGCACTTGCCTGGCATGCATGAGGACCTGGGTTCAAACCCCAGTACCACATACACAACACAAAATCTTGGAGCAATGAAAGCCATGTGAAAAACTAAAAATAAAATTTATTCTCTCTCTCTCTCTCTACCCCTCTCTCTTTAAAAAAAAAAATAAAATAAACATAAATAAAGAGAGAAGGACAGTGAGGGGGGAAATCAATTTTATTGGGTTTTTTCATGTGGCCTTCCTTGCTCCAACACTTAGGGCTTCACTATCTTGCTAAGGCTGGCTTTGAACTTGTGATCCTCCTGCCTCGGCCTCCTGAGTTGCTGGAATTAAAGGCATGTGCTACCAGGCCCAGCTAATAATCCCATTCTTCACCACTGGATCATGTGGACACCAGGAAGCAGAAAGGGGTAGACCCAAGAAGCCAACGTCAGACCAGAATCAGGAAGGAAGAAGAGGAAAAAGGGAAATCTCTGGGTAACTGTGCTTCTAAGAGGGACTCCAGGCCAGGTGCTGTGGTGAGCAAGCACACATCTTCACTTTTAGAAACAGCCACCACTGCATTCCCTAGGGACGTTTCCTGGGACAAACAGCCTAAATCTGATTTCTCACCGGGATGGCTGCTCCTTGTGGCAAAACACCAGTCCTCTTGAGGACCTAGGGCTTTGTCCCATAGCAGCTGGAGTCTCCACTAGGACTCCATGTCCTTCCTTGTCCAGAGCAAAACAAGCTAGGTTTGTTCTTTAGAGCTGAGCCATCTCACAGCCATGTCCTCTTCCAAGGTGTGGGAGGGAGAAAAACTCTCACTGACCCAAAAATACACATCTCTTCAGTATGTAAACAGTCTGTTTTAAGCCAAAATCAATGTAATTAAAATCATAACAGGACCAAAAAATAGACACACACACACACCCCACACCCTGTCCTTAACTATGGGAACGATGAGAAAGAAGAAACTCAGGTACAGCTTATTTAAAAGGCACAATTCTACAGTGAGACCAGAGAGAAAGAGAGAGTAATTAAAACGAATGTATTGTTATTACTTATTGTTATTACTTCTTTAAAGGGTCTCATTGGACAGAGGGGTCTGAGTGGTAGCCAAGACACACGGGGAACATTTGTCATCCTCAGAGTGACTGTTCTGAAACTGAAGTTACAGGAAGCCCTGGTCTCTGGAACCCCTTGCCTGTCTCCCCACAGCCTTTCCATCAGATGGGAAAACAGGGAAAAAACACCAGAGGTCCATCTGCAAGACAAGAAACCCTACCCTTGGGTACATTAACATCAATCACAGGAAATGGTCAAATCTCTTAGACTCCCTTGGTGTACAGGAGGTGGAGTCACCACATGATCATTGTCGTTGCGGTATTGCTGCTGTCGTTAACATTTATTCAGCACCAACACTGTGCTTAGCACAGCATAAACCGTAAAAGATGATGCAACTCCTGCTCTGAAAATAAATATCTAGGCTCCCCTACCTGATTTACAGCTCAGCAGGTGGCGCCAGTCTTTAGCAGCGCGAGACACCCACTGCCCTACGCCCACAGCCCACTCCAGTTTCTTCATTTTCCTTGACTTCAGATCTTCTGGAATCTGCTCTGTGTTACAAGGTCCTGCCTGGGTCGCCTGGCCCTCCACTGGCCTCTGTGGTCAAAGTCAGCACTCAAAGTACCGGGCAAAGAGCAGAAACAGACATGGGCAGTCAGGACCCTGATCAGGAACCCAGAATGGGGATGGCTTTCCATGACTGGGGGGAGTAAAGTTAAATACTTCACCTAATGTTACCCCTCTCCTGCTCAGGCCCTGTGTTTGTCTTATCATCTCATTCTGCAATCTCACACTTTGCAAATCCTCTCATACGCTTTATTGTCATTTATCTATGCATTTATTTTTTGCAGTCCTAGGGATTGAATCCAGGATCTCACACACTTTAGGCAAGTACTCTACCATTTAGCTACATCCCCAGGACTTTTTCTTTTTAAATTTTTAATATCTTTGTTAAATTTTTTTTATTTATTTTTTATGTGGTTGCTAAGGATCGAACCCAGTGCCACACACATGCTAGGCAAGTACTCTGCCACTGAGCTACAATTGCAGCCTTCCAGGCCTTTTTTTTTTTTTCTAAGAGAGAGAGAATAAGATAGAATCAATTTTATTTACTTTTTCATCTGATTTTGTTTTCTCCTACACTTAGTTATATATGTGGTTCTGGGGTTTGAAGCCAGGTCCTCATGCGTGCCAAGCAAGCACTCCAACCGCTGAGCCACCACTCCAGTCCCTCCTTCAGGCCTTTTTATTTCTTAATTTTGAGATAGGGTCTCTCGAAGTTGCCCAGATGACCTCAAACTTGTGATCTTCCTGCCTTAGCCTCCCAAGTACCTGGGATTACAGACACGCCACCATGCCTGACTCATACATTTGAAAAATCCGGATCCATGCCATAGTAAATTCTATCCATACACGACTTGGGAACACGAAAGCATTGACAAGTGTCCATGGCCATCTAAGAAATGTACAAATATTATATATACTACACATCAGTTCTTCCAGCAAAAGTCCCACTTCCCACTGCCAAATGTTATTTTTTACAGCAGCTCTGTGAGATGAGTGAAGGCGTATATTTCACGAGAGTAAGCCACTTTTTATAGAGTGAAAAGAAAAAGAAAAAAATAAAGCTCAAACAGTTTTATTGCTTTTTAACCAACAGAATTTCTGGATGCAAATGAATGAATCACCTTTGTGATGATTGGCTGCCTGAGTTTCCTTGTCACGCATAGAGCAGGCTCAGCGGATGTGACTTGGATCCTCATGAGTCCAGAGGAAGATAAAAGACTGACACTGCTACCAGTGAATTATGAGATTTGTCTTTATCAGTGAAAATAAGGTCATGACGAAGCCCAGCCATCGCCTATTATATGTGTGTTCCATCTACTTTTCTGTATAATGTGATCCAGTGTGCCAGGGTGCGCTGAGTAGCCCAGTGTATAAATTAGCTATTTTAAAAAGCTGCATTAAGTCTTTAAGGCCACCAGGGTACCTTCTAATGCATTGATGCCACTCTTCAATAGACACTGGTCTTCTTTCCATCTGACCTGCATTTCGATGACAATTTGATGGGAAAAGTAGCTGGAAGGACTCTCCAAAGTATATTTGAAACTAGGGAGAAAAAAAGACTATGTTGAACTACAGCTGGATCTCAAATAGACAGCTAACCAATCACGGAACTGAGTTCCTCAGAGCTCCTGCTAAAGAGATACATTAATTAGATAATTAAGCATTTCAGCCTTCACTTCGGGAGTGATTTCTCCATGCATGGCACCAAGGGAACTCTGAAGCCCTGGCTCTTTCCAAAGCTGGCAGGGGGGATGTGTGTTACATTGGAGAAGCTCTATAAGAGAAGAATGATGAGGGAAATCATGTTCTAGAACACTGTGCAAAGGTGGCCCCAAATCCTATGTACAATGATGCTTTTGATGGACAGGATTAAAAAAGAAAAATATGAAAGATTCTGAAAATGTCTTCCCTTCTACATGGTCTTCAGCCTGGAATTTGCAGACTTGATTTTCTCATAGCCACTTCTGCAAAAACAAATGCATCTACTTGCTGCCACAACGCAGTAGACAAAATTTTACAGGCTAAATACATTCTTACTCCTCTTCCATGCTAACAACAGAAGTTTGAGAGTCAGCAATGAGCATGGGGTGGGGGCGGGGGAAAACAGAAGGAAAATGGGCACTGGTCTCCATCCTCAAGGAGCTCCCAAATGACTTATGGAATAAATAATTATTGAGCATCCATTAGCTGTTCTTTTTAGACACAGGCAAGTTCAGGGGGGAAAATAACAGCAAGAAAGAAAACCTGAGTCTTTTTTTTTTCAATGTACAAAGAACCTACTCATTCATGCAACATTTTTCTATTGAAAACCTAATATATGGGGCTGGAGCAGTGGCTCAGTGGATACAGTGCTTGCTTGGCATGCGCTAATACGCGAGTTCAAACCCGGCACCATGTACACAACAAAGTTTCGGAGCAGTGAAAAACTACATAAAATTGATTCTTTCTCTCTGTCTGTCTGTCTCTCTCTCTCTCACTGTCCCTCTCTCTAAAAAAAAAAAAAAAGAAAACACATAATATATGCCAGACATTGCCATTAGCCCTAGGGAGCAGTGAACAAAACAAAGTCCCTATCTTTATGGATCATGCGCTCAGTGGGGAGACAAAAAATAAACACTTACACTATACATTTATAATGAGAAGAGCTTGATATGGTGGATTTTGGACTCTAAAATATCACCTTTGACAATTACTAGATGTAAATTCCCTAAGGAAGAAATTTAACATGTGCTGTCTCTAGTTTTCTCATCTGTAAAATGGGGATCGTAATATCTAATTCACAGAATTGCTGTTAGGAGTAGTCAGGTTAACATATGTAAGTGTTTAGAACAATGAAATTTCTACCTTAGTTAGTCTCATATGACTGTTCTATTAATACAAATTCCCCATTGATCAGGCAGAAGTGAAATAATGAATCAAAAATAAAGGAATGCAGGTGGTAGTGGTACTTTTATCTGGGTGATCAGAAAATGTCTGTCTGAAAGAGGGGGCATTTGAGCAGACGCCTAAATCCTGATAGTAACCAGGGAAGGTGGTGGCTGTGGGTGTAGCTCAGTAGTAGAGTGCTTGTCTAGCTCACACAAGGTCCTGGGTTTGATTCTCAGTAAAAAAAAAAAAAAAAAAAAAAAAAAAGTGTTTTTGCCAGAGTGAGTGGCAAATGAAAAATCTCTGAAACAGTCATGTTTGGGGTGACAGGGAAGAGCAGGATACTAAAAGAGAGGGGAAAGTGTGACAGGAAATGAAATTAGGGATGTGGCCAGGGGCTATATCAGGCCTTGGAGGCCCTAGTAGAGTCTTAGATGCTATTGTAAGAATAACAAGGAGTCAGTGAAGAATCTGGAACAAGAGAGAAATAAAATTTTTCTTTTAATATCTTCATTGTAGAGCAGTTCCTCAAAAAAATTGAAAACAGAACTACCAATGATCTAGCTATATACCTCAAATAATTGAAAGCTGAGTTTGAAGAGATATTTGTACACCCATGTTCACACCACCAATACTCATGCTAGCCAGAAGGTGGAAATAACCCAAGTGTCCATCAACAGATGAATGGATAAACAAAATGCAATGTATCCATACAGGGAAACATCACTCATCCTTAGAAAGGAGGAAATTCTGACATGCTGCAACATAAAGGAAGCTGGAGGACATTATGCTAAACAAATAAATCAGTCATAGACAAACACCGTGTGATTTCACATACATAAGATACCTGGAAGAGTCAAATTCATAGAAACAGAAAGTGGAATGGTGGTTTCCAGGAACTGAGGAGAGAGAGGAATAGGGCGCTGTGGTGTAATGGAGTTCCAGATTTGCAAGATGAAAGAGTTCTGGAGATCTATTTCACAGCGCTGTAAATACTCTTAATACTATTGAACCATACACTTGAAATGGTTAAGATGATGAATTTTATGCCTATTTCACCATAATGTGTGCATCACCATGCCCCTGACCACCTGTAAACTCAGTGACTCAGGAGGCTGAGGCAAGAGGATCACAAGTTTGAGGTCAGACTCAGCAACTTACAAGGCCCTATGTCAAAAAATAAAAAGGGCCAGGGGCTGGAGCGGTGGCTCAGCAGTTATGACACTTGCCTGGCATGGGAAAGTATGTGGGTTCAAACTCCAGCACCATGTACACAAGGTATTGGAACAATGAAGGCCACATGAAAAACTAAATAAAAACTGTTTCTGTCTCTCTCACTGTCCCTCTCTCTTTAAAAAGGAAAAACAAACAAACAACCATCCTGGGATGGAGCAGTGGCTCAGCAGCTGGAGTGCTTGCCTGGCATGTGCGAGGATCCAGGTTTGAACCCCAGCACCACATGCACAACTGTGTTGGAACAACAAAAACCAGATGAAAGACTAAATAAAATTGATTCTCTCTGTCTCTTAAAAAAATTTTATTTTTATTATCTCTCATGAGTCTGTGGGTTGATGGGCTCAACTGGAAGATTCTTCAACTCCATGGGATGCCAGCTTGGGCTACAGTCGCAGGAGGGTATAACTAGTACACAGTGCTCACATACTTGTCTGGCACCTGTTTGGGGACAGTGAAAAGGCTGGGCTTGGGGGTTGGAATGGGGGCTCAGTGGTTACAGTGCTTGCCTGGCACGCCTAAGGATGCAGGTGCAAACCCCAGCACCACATACACAATGAAGTGTCAGAGCAATGAAAGCCACACGAAACACTAAATAAAAATGATTCTCTCTTAAAAAAAAAAAAAAGGCTATGCTCACGTGGAACACTGACAGGCAATCTCCTGGCCACTCCCTTTTTACATGCTTCTCCAGCAGATTAACTGGATTGCGTACAAGTGGGCTCCCAGCGGTATGGAAGCCTTCTTGATCCATAGGTCAGCTTTTCATCCTCCACTTTCCACCGGCTAATCACCAGCCAGCTGAGATTTGATGTAAAAATACACCATGGCATGACTCCAGGGAGGACTGGCTCACTGGGGACCTTCTTTGGAGACTAGCCATGCAGGAGTCCATTGCAGAGATCCAGGTGAGGAACAACAAAGTCTCGGACCAGAATAGCAGTTTCGATGATAATAAATGGTTCATTTGCAACATACTTTGAAAGCAGGATCAGTAAGATTTTCTGATGACTCAGATATGAAATAAGAGGGGGAAACATGGTAAAGGATGAGTCTAAGTTTTTGGCGAAGGTCACTGAATAGTGGTGTTATCATTAATCAGGCAGCAGATTGTCAGCAAACGTGCCAGGAGCGGTGGCATGTGCCTGTAATCCCAGCAACCTGGGAAGCAGAGGCAGAAGGATGGTAAGTTCAAGGTCAACTTCATCAATTTAGCAAGACCCTGTTTCAAAATAAACTTTAAAAAGAGCTGGGGATGTGACTCAGGAGTACTATGTACAAAGGCCTGTGTTCAATCCCCAGTACAAAAATAAAATAAAATAAACCCCACAGCTAGGCACGGTGGCACATGTTTATAATCCCAGAGGCTCTGGAGGCTAAGGCAGGATGATCACAAGTTCAAAGCTAACCTCATCAACTTAGTGAGGCCCTAAGCAACTTAGCAAGACCCTGTTTCAGACTAAAAAATAAAAAGGGTTGGGGATGTGACTCAGTGGTTAAGTAGCCCTGGGTTCACTCCCTAGTACCCCCTCAAAAAAAGAAAAAAAACTAGACTCAGAGATGTGGTGTCAAATCATTTGTCTTTTATTTGTCCCACATTACCTCTCTGGGCTTCTACTTCCAACCTGGACAATGAGGACTATATCTGGTGACCCAACCTTGTAAGGTCATCACAGGAGCAAATGAAATCTTGCGAGTGAGCACCATTGTCTAGGGTTTGCTACCCATGCCGTGGCCGAGGGAAAACCACCCGCCTTGCAACTCTGAAATCTGGTTCCAATCCCATGCCCCCTTAGACTTTTTGAAAGCACTTGAGCAAGTCACTTAACCTCACTTTGTCTGTTTCCCTATTTGAATAATAGCAAAATAGCTGCACTGCCTTGGTTGAAGGCATTTTTGTGAAAATCAATCATAAGATGGAAAGCATTTTTGAAAAGGCATGAAATGGCAATGGAAGGTATTATTATTTCACATCGGGTAATTACAGATCCAATATCCAGGCTTGCAGAGGGGTGGAGAAAACCAACAACAACAGGGTGGAGCCCATAAAAAATTCACCCTTTCTCATGTGACCCAGGGATTTCCAGCTTGCCTTAAGGAACAGCCAGGGGAGAATACTATTCACAGCTGCTGTAAAATACAGCCCCTAATTGCAAGTCAATCATACACATGCCATGAGAGTTGGTAAGTTATTCGTAATAATGGAATACAGATAACAAGCTTGTATTTGCAGCACTTTGAGAGAAACTGTTTTGTTGGTTGATTTTTTAAATGCACTGGAAAACTAAGGGGTGAAAGCAGCAGGTCACATCATGGAAGCAAAGAAGCAGCAGGAGCCAGGGGAAGAAAGGCTCCATAAACATCTCTCTTCAAAATTGAGTGCGTGGCATCTGGGGCCAGGCCAGGCTCTGGAACCCAGGGCAAGGACAGCAGGACAAGAACTCCAACATCCCGAGTGTCCACAGAAAGCCTTTGGATTTTAAGGTCTCATCCGAAAGACACCCACACACTAAATAGCCTGGTATTCAATTTATTCTTTGCAGAAGAATAACAGACTGAGTCAATGCTACAAGGATGTGAACTCGGGTTCTGAGCCAGTCGAGAGCGGCTGTTCAAACACTCACCCGCCCGCTTCAGGCAGGAGAGCACATACAGTGAAGGACACGGAAAGCAGTCATCGTCTTCTGAAAAGACTACCTCGGTTCTCATTATCATTTAAGGCTACAGTCAGTGTTGAACGAAAATAAGAAATAAGAAACTGGCGTGGGGAAAAAAAATGCACCCAAATCACAGGCATACACAATAAAAATGCTATTGTAGACTTTGGTGAATATAAATAGTTTTTTAAATGAGGATGCTAAGACTAGCATCTTAGATGCTACCTGAAAAAGAGTCATGTTTATACATTTCAACGGCTGCGCCAGTCGCCAGTCTCGGCTGGCTACCACAAAATGGGCTGGCAATTTCTTTTGGAATGAATGTCAATGCAGACCGGTTGTGGGGCAAAGAAAGGAGAGGTGGATTGAAGTGGAGAGCGAACACAGAGCAGAGAAAAGGAACTCGAAGCTGGGCAGGGGTAAACTGAAGAAAACAAAGAAATAAAAAGCAGAGAAGGAATAAAGACTGGTTCCCTCTGAACCAGGTGAAGCCATACATCCTCCAGAGAACCCCAGCACAAGCTTCAGTGGTGGTTTTGTGTTTGCATTAACAACAATCCCAGACCCTCAGGTTGCCAATTCTGTTGCTTCCTTCATTCTGGTGAAGACATTGCAGTAATTAATGAGTATCCGCAGAAGCATAATAATGCCAGTGCCGTATTTCCTTTAAAAGAGATAATCACTCCATATACATGTGAGCTCCTACACTTTAAATAAACCCAGATGAAGAAGCGCAGCGCACAGGAACTCCACTGTGGAGGTCCAGGGTCCGGGGGAGCCATGTGAAGCTAAGGAAAGATGTTCCAGCAGTGGAGAGTGCGAAGGCAGGAAGTGAAGCCAGAAGAGCCAGCTGAATGCAGGTCTGGGTTTGCTGTGGGCCAGAATAACCTCTGCATGTCTTTCGAATCATCCAGGTACAAAACACCCACTCAACCAGGCAAGGATGCACGGTGTGTGTTCTGCTGGCCCTGAGATGAGTGACCACCAGCTGGAGGAGGCCTACTATATGACTTTTGGCAGGAGGTCCTACCAGCTGCTGGTGTTGAGTCCTTGGGGTGTGAGTAAAGAGATGAGCACATGGCAGCAGCCAGCAGTAAGAATGTGCAACCAGAGCTGGACCATCACCTTCCAGACGCCCATGAAAGCCGAACCCCAATCTTGTCTTCCTTTGCACTCAGCTCTTTTTTTGGCCATAGCACCACCATCATCCTGGTTGCTGACTCCAAACCTGGAGCTGTCCCTCCACCACCCTTCACCACATGTGTTCCACCAAGCCCTTGCCTTCTCCCCACCTACCCTTTCCTTTCGAGCACCTGTCATCTGCCCATGCTTCAGTCATTTCTCCTGTGCAGAAGTGCCCTCCTATCTCCCTCTTTCTTTCATTCCTTCATCCTCCGAATCATCCTGAGGTCATCTCCGGATTCAACTGCTCTCTCACTACTTGCATCATACCATTCCTCTGCTCAAAAACTTCCCAGGGTTCCCCACTCCTTGTGGGACATTCAGGACCCTCCACAACCCTGCCTTAAACTTTCTGACCTCCCCTCTGTCACAGTCAAAGCCACCTTCCCTTCTGTCAATGCCATGTGTCTGCTGGAGTTTCACCCGCTCCGCTTAGACTCAGTTCAGTTGCCATCGCCACAGCCCCAAATGCTATTTCTCCTCCCGGGTGGTACAGACAACACACTGAGTCTCTACCATCCACCTGGCAGTTCACCGCTCGCTGCCGTGACATCGCATCTGTTTCACATAACGCTGCGCTCCTACTAAATGTTTTGCCTCTTCGCGCCAATCAGGTTGAAAGCTCCTTGATCCGCAGGCACTGTGCATGTCTTAATTGGTGTGTGCATCCCAGCCTAGTGCCCTGAACACAGTATGCGCTCACTTATTATTTATCAGGAGGAGAAAATCTTAAGAACGTTCTCTGACTTCCAAAAAGGATCCAGCCCCAGTTGGAGCAACGTTTCCTACAACCCTAAGCAAGCACTCCAGCTCCTCTTCCAACTCATCATAAATTAAAAATTCAAGAGCTTCCTTGGAAACGCTTGCCACAAGTCAGCGCATCTCCCAGCAAGGAAATCCGTCGAGGTGCCTGCTTCTAACCCAATTCAGTTGAGGGTAACTTGGGCTCCTGTGTTATGAATCCCCACAACCAGGATTAGGACAAGCTGTGGCCCTAGTGGAGTGAAAGTGCATCCGTGGCCCCCAGAGGATCACACTTGCCCCCAGCATGCCCACACAGGCTCCGTCGACATGATGAGCCTTGGCAGAATAGTGAAACTTCCTTCCCCTGTAGATCGTGGAATTGAATTTCTGGTATCTGAGTGCATACATGGCTATGCATTGTTCGATTACTTATTTAGGCAGACTATAAAACATGACTGTAGAGGAGTCCCCCGTTTATGAACAGGTTGCAGGCTTCAAGTCCATTTATTGGCTATTTGGAACTTAAAATGTATTTTTCCCTAGAAATGAGAGTGTTTAGTTTTTCCAGACAATCCACACAAGTCTACTTAACCCCTAATGTACTGTACTCTGATTATAGAAACAACATTTCTTCTATTCATCAAGGGATTGCAAACTGCAGTGCCTACTGTGGCCAGGGGTCAGTGTAAATGAAGAGGGTGAGACTGGGAAAACGGAATGATAGACACTGCTGGGCGTTGCCCATCCAAAAGGGGCAGCAACGCCTCAGCTCCAGCCAACTGCTGCCATGGGAGAATGCAAGCCCTATGAGGCAGATCAGGAGGAGCCAAAACCCAACTTTTTATGTGAAAATAGTTGGCAACTGGGGACTAAAGCAGTGACTCAGCGGTTGGATCACTTGCCTGGCATGTGCCAGGACCCAGCACCACATACACAACTAAGAGTCTAGAACCAAAGGTCAGATGGAGAAATAAATAAAATTTATTCTCTCTCTCTCTTAAAAAAAAATAGTTGGCAATTAATTGAAAAAATTTTCAACACAGTGAAGATGAAACTAGATATATCAGTAGACTGAATGCCCATAGTCCAAGGGGAGGGGGGACTCCTCTACAGTCATTTTTTTTTTAAAGAGAAGGAGAAAGAGAGAGAGAGAGAATCAATTTTTATTGAGTTTTTCACATGGCTTTCATTGCTCTGACACTTAGTTGTGTACGTGGGTGTTGGGGTTTGAACCCGTGTACTCGTGCATGCCAGGCAAGTGCCGTAACTGCCAAGCCAGCGCTCCAGCCCCTACAGTCATGTTTTATAGTCTGCTTAAATAAGTAATGGGAAAATCTGAAACTGGGCATGGTAGTGCACAACTGTAATCCCAGCAATTCAAGAGGCTGAGGCAGGAGGATTTCAAGTTTGAGACCAGCCCAGGAAATTTAGAGAGACCCTGGCTAAAAATAAAAGTGATTGGGAATGTAGCACTCCTGGGTTCAATCCACAGTACAAATGTATCTTTTAAAGAGTAATTAAAGTGCTATTTTTGTTCTCTCTGTTAATGAAGCAACATTATTAAACATAGATTGCACGTAGGGTGTAGCTGGAAAGGTGGGTCTTTGCAGGTGTGCCTCTGGGGTATATATTTTGTATCTGAAGTAAAGTCTCTCTCTCTTTCTCTTTCTTTCCATCTCTCTCCCTCTGCTTCTTGGAGCCATGCCTTGAACCACTTCCCTTTGCCACACTCTTCCGCCATGATGTTCAGTCTTACCTTGAGCCTGAGGAATGGTGCTGATCTTTTACAGACTAAGACTTCCAAAACCATGAGCCCTCAAATAAACTTGTCCTCCTAAAATTTTTCTTGTTGAGTACTTTAGTCACAGCAGAGAAAAAGCTAAAACACCCACACACAAACCTGTGTGCCTGAGTATGTTTATGCATGTTTGTGTGTTTTGAAATAAGTAGGATCACATTGTCTGCTACTTGCTGTATTTAAGTTCAGTGTCTGTTGGAGATATTTGCATGTGTGAACATAAAGCTCTGCTTTATCCTTTGGGGACTGCAGTATATTCTATGAATATAGTCTATATCATTGTTTTTCACCCATTCAAAACTTATCAATGCAACTATTACAATGTTAAATCAGAATTGAGTTTCTTGGTGGCCAGAATGTGACTTAATAGTTACGGTGCTTCCCTGGCATGCACGAGGACGCAGGTTCAAACCCCAGCACCATGTATACAAAAGAGTGTTGGAGCAACAAAAGCCACATGAAAACTAAATAAAATTGCTTCTCTCTCTCACTGTCCCTCTCTTTAAAAAAAAAAATTGGCCACAAGTAAAGCTATTTCCCTCTTCAAAGTACACACTTATGCATAAGTGTGGATGGGAGGGAGTATGGCTACTTTCTGGCTCTTCACCTTCTGCCCTCTGAATCACGTGTGACCCAGTGACTTGCCTTGGCTGTTAATAAGCAGAAGTCACTCATGTCGTTTCCAGCTGAAAGCTTCAGGATTGAGTATACAATTTGCCTCATCCTTTTCTCCTGCCAAGCAACTGCAGAAGTACAGAAAGGAGCTCCATCAGCCATGCTTAAGAGCATGACGGAGCAGAGGGACACCCGAGGGACACAGGGAATAACCCTTTGTTGTTTTAATCCACTAACTCTTGAGGAGTTTTTGTTACTGCAGCATGTCCTAGCCCATCATAATGGATTATAATATATAATGTATATTATGTGTACGTAATATCAACATATTCCATCCTTGTAAAACTGAGAGAATTATCATTTACCACAGTCATTGCACTTCTAGAAATATATCCAATAGAAAGGAAAACGTGTTCACACAAAAACTAGTATTATCCATAATAGCCAAGCTGTGGGAAAAAAATCCAAATGTCCATCAACTGATGAAAGGATAAATAAAATATGGGTTTATCAACAAAATGGAATCAGAATTGTATTCAGCTATAAAAAATGAAGTATTAATACATGGTATGCACAGACAGAACTTTAAAAATTCATTCGAGGTAGTAGGGGCATGGTTCAGTGGTAAAGTGCCTGTCTACTGTGAATGAAGCCCTGGGTTTGATCCCTAGCTCTAAAAGAAAGAAAGCAAAAGAGAGAGAGAGAGAGAGAGAAAATTCTATACTAAGTAAAAAAAGGTCAGTCATACAAAAACACATGATTCCATTTAATGCCCAGAATATGCCAATTATAAAAATCCAAAGTAGGCCAGGCATGGCGGAACATCCCTGTAGTTCTAACAACTTGAAAGGCTGAGGCAGGAGGATTACAGATTCAAGGCCAAGCTGGGCAACTCAGCAAGGCCCTATCTCAAAATGAAAATAAAAAAGGGCTGGGGGTGTAGCTCAGTGGTAGAGCAACTCTGGGTTCAATCCCCAATACCAATTAAAAAAAAAAAGATGCAAAGTAGAACAGTGATCGCTTAGGTCTAAGATAAATGGAGGAATGATCGGTAATAGCTAAAAGTATGGGATTTCCCTTTTTTTTTTTTAAGAGTGAGAGAGAAAGAGAGAATCAACATTATTTAGTCTTTCATCCGTTTTCATTGTTCCGACACTTAGTTGTGTATGTGGTGCTCGGTTTGAACCCAGGTCCTTGCGCATTCCAGGCAAGTGCTCCAACCACTGAGCCAGCACTCCAGCCCTGGGAGTTCTTTGTCTGTCTTTTTCTTTCTTTTGAGGGAGAGAATGACAGAGAGAGAAAGAGAGAATCATTTTTTCATCTGGGTTCTATTTTTCTGACAGTTGTGTATGTGATACTGGGGTTTGAACCTGGATACCTGTGCATGTCAGGCAAGCACTTGAACCACTGAGCCACCACTCCAGCCGCTGGGCGGTTTCTTTCTGAGACAATCAAAATGTGCTAAAATTCACTGTGGTTAAATATGTTTGTGAATGACTGAACGTATCTGTGAATACACTAAAAACCCATAAATTACCAGGCACAGTGATGTGTGCCTGTAATACCAGCTACTTGGGTGGCTAAAGGCAGGAGAGCTGAGAGTTCAAGGCCAGCCTGGGCAAGTCAGCAAGATGCCCTCTCAAAAACAAACAAAAATAAATAAATAAACAAACAACCTGAGTTGTACATTTTATTATTTATTTATTTATTTACTTTTTTGATGCTGGGAGTTGAAGCCAAGGCCCTGGGCAGGCTAAGCAAGCCCTCTATCACTGAGCTACATCCCCAGCCCTGAATGGTTCACTCTTTGTAGGTAAACTGTACTATGTATGAATTCTACTAGTAAAGCTGTTAACAAATGAAATAAATAAATAAAACTGGGGAAAGCTTAAGACAAGTACCTTGGAAGAGAAAGGTATGGCTTATCAGGTTCTTCTCAGAATTAATCAACAATACTATTAGCAATACACTTTTACTTCTTCTCTAGTCGTTTTTCCTTTCTACATTTTCACTATGATGAACTTTGTGCCAGTGGACATGACACACATGTTTTCCTTAGCATGACTATCACACTAGCCCTAAGTCAATAAGGAGGTTTGTTGGATCCGTGGGTCCAGGCACTGCTCTTAAGTCTGATAAAAAGGGCTGTGCGCTGCATTGACTAATGAGGTGATGGGTTTCAGGTTATTTTCTATAGTTTCATGTACATTTGAAATTACAGACTGCAAGGACTCTGAGGACCCCCCTCCTCTCTTGCTTCTGGTAGGGGGATTAGCAGGTGCCGTGAGCTTTGGGGAAGGAGAGGAAGAGCTGTTCTCTGATCAACAGTGGTGCCTCAAGCTAATTAAAGAACACTGTTTGTAGAACTGGAAGGGGATCAAAATGCCTTCAGTTCTCCAAGTCAGAAAAAATAAGGCCTTGAAGGCTAAAATGGTAAACATGACAAGAGCCTTATGGTTTCAGAGAAAGTGATATCAGATCCAAGCCTTTCCCTCCAGGGCAGAAGAATATTTTTTTTAATGATGTCTCTTAAAATGTCAGATTTAATAGGAAAAAGAATGAGAAGAAAAGCCCCTGCTTCCCCCACCCAAACGCTCTAATCAGGTAAGTTTCTTGATCACGGCTCTGACCCCGTCTCATTTCTCCTCGGAAGGCGGGCAGCCAGGCACTGGGTGAAGGAGGCCTCTGAGGATGATGACATCTCGAATTTAAAATTCTAATCTTCAAAAACTGCCAGGCTTCCTATTACCTGTCACAGTGGAATTCTTTTCCCCATCAGTTTTATTTATTCAACTGGTTTTTGCTTCTCGGATGCTTAGTTGTGTATATGGTGCTGGGGTTTGAACTAGGGTCCATATGCATGCCAGGCAAGCCCCGTAACCGCTGAGCCAGTGCTCCAGCCCCTCACAGTGGGTTTTTAAGAGAGGATCCTAATCTGGAGGATACTCTTTGGGAAAAAGTAGGACAATGGATGTGCCCTTACCATAAGATACCTAGCCCCCTCCCCATACTGGGCTCCTGTTAGCAAAAGTGTTGGCTCTGGGCAGTGTTCCTGAGAGAATTCTGGGCATGTCATGAACCAATGCTTCTAAGATGAACTGCATGAGGGTCATGTGCTTTGGTGGAGTTTACCTCTTAGCCCGAATTAGCCCAGACAGTGCTGTCTGTGGTTCATTATCTTTGTATAGCCTCTGGTCTACAGGTCTGCATCTTCCATTCATTCATTCATTCATTCATTCATTTATTCTGAGGATTGAACCCAGGGATGCTCTGCCACTGAGCTACATGACCAGCCCTTTTTTTATTTTTATTTTGAGACAGGGTCACTCAGGCTGGCCTCAAATTTGTGATCCTCCTGCCGCAGCCTCTCAAGTAGCCAGGATAAACCCATTCCTTTTCTAAGAACATTATTTATGCTTCTCTCAAATGCTTAACATATACCACAGTTTGAAATGCAATTTATGGAATTCAGACTTTGTTTTTCCTAAATCATTATGGTAGGCAGCATTCTGAGATGCTCCCAAGATTCTGACAATCCAGAGTACATTCACCTTCTCCCAGTTACTCAAACAAAAATCTAGTTGCTGTTGTGGAGGGATTTTGTAGATGCAATTTCGTTCCCAAATCAGCTGACCTTAAGGCTAATCAGCCTAGCCTCAATGGGCCTGACCTGATCAGGTGAACTCTTGGAGGGACTGGCCTCAGAAGACAGAGGCAGAATATGTAGGGGAACCTGGAGTAGGGTGCATGGCAAGGTGCTGCAGGTGGTCTCTAGGCTGTCAGCCATCAAGAGATCAAGGGCCTTAGTCTCAACCTGCCAACTTGCAAGGAGATGCCAAGCTCCAGAATGGAGCACAGTTCAACAGACACCTCGATTCCAGCATTTGGAGACCCTGAGCAGAAAATCCAACTGGACTGTGCCCAGAGTTCTGACCTACAGACACTGAGATAATAAATGAGTAGCTTTAAAGTACTGTTTGTGGTACTTTGTTTTGTATAGAAATTAGGGACAAGCAGATATAGCATATTTGCTCTGGCTGAAAATGTAAAGAAAGTTAAGTATAAATGCCATTTAAAAATTTGCACCTCATTCTTCTTCCTTTAGATTAATACATAGTTTAATGTGACTTTCATTTTATTAAATAATAAAAGTTAAATTGCAAATTCTAAAACCTTGTTTATATTTAACCCAAACCTGAAAGTTTAGGATCATTGTTAAATCTCCTCATTTGCTTTTCCATTTCTTTATAACCTTTCTTTATATGGTTTTAGAATTCATGTCTAGTTGGGGGTGGGGGTGGCTGGAGAAGTTGCTCAGAAGTTATGGCACTTGCCTGGCAAGCGTGAGCATGCGGGTTTGAACGCCAGCACTATATACAACGAAGTGTCAGAGCAACAAAAGCTAGATGACGAAAAAGTAAATAAAATTGATTCTTTCTCTCAAAAAATAAAAATAAAAAGATCATAGTCTAGCTGGGCATGGTGGTGCATGCCTATGATCCCAGCGACTGTGGAGGTTGAGGCAAAAAGATCTCGAGTTTAAGGCCAGCCTCAGAAACTTAGCAATCCCCTGTCTCAATATAAAAAATAAAAAGGGCTACGAATGTGGCTCAGTAGTTAAGCGTCCCTGGGTTCACTCTCTGGTCCAAAATAATAATAATAATTCATAGTTTATTAGTACAGACAAAACAGGATTCACTCTCCCAAACCCAAATACATGCAGAAGCAAAATAGCAAAATAAACAGAAAAACTCCAAGAAATATGCTCGTCCAATGAAATAACTGCTTATCGTGACTAGTGACAATCCCACAAAATTGATGAACATTTAATGTCATCAAATAACACCAATTCCAAAAACTAACTCACAATGTAATGTTTCTATTTTTGAGTTACAAATTGCAATTCACATACTGAATTTTTTTTTTCTAGTCAGCTTTAAGACTAACAGGATTTTCTTTTTCTTTGCTGTATTAATAGATGAAGCTTACTTTCTAATTAATTTTGGAGTATCCAGACTTTCGAGCTCCTTGAATAAAGGTATTGTTAAAATACCAAGGTTTTTCGTTTGCTTGGTTTTTGTCTCAAGTAATTGAATGATGCATTTTAACCGTGGTTTGTGAAAGGCCAAGTTTTCACATCTGCACAGAGGGGACTTTAAAGGAGGCACGTTAAAAAAAAAAACAAACAAAAAAACATTGAAACAGCGCCCTTTAGTGGTAGAAGGACAAAATTATCAGTAGGTTAACAGTATAGTAAAAATCTGCTGAGATATACAATGGTAAGCACAAAACAATTTTCTCTTTAAAAAAAAGAATTAAGCAGAACATTTTAAAGTAATCATTGCAAAGTGGATTATGGGGAATCACAGGGTGTTTGGAATGCCAAAACAGAGCCATCGTATCTGCTGGGGGAAAATGAAAAGTAAGGATTAACAGCCTTTAACACACAGGGAATTAAATTATCCCTAATACAAGTAGCAAAGTAATCTCAGCAGCCATTTGTTCTCCACTGACATGGAGTACAAATGAAGGCAAGTTGATTCTTTAGATGAACGAAGTAATTTTAGGTATTTACATGACCCTTTAGAATCAATGATTCATTAATACCAATACGCAGTACTACCTGCCCTGCTGGCCATATTTTACAGTTGAAATCACTGAGGCTCAAGGAAATTAGGTAAGTGGTGGGGTCGATACTTGAAGGCCATTGTTTCCAATTCTGTATCTGTGTAACTGGGTTCATCCACAGTCCACCACATACAATGTACCCTATCCTACAACACTTGTCATTTACTAATTAAAAGGTGACTCAGCTGAGTCATGGTGTGAACTCTGCAGCCAAACTGCTTGGGTTTAAATCTGGCTTTGCTATTCATTGAGTGTGTGACCTGGGAATTACATCAGTCCCGTTCTACTCCAGTTTCCTTGCTTGGATAGCGTACTTGCTAACGGTAGCTCATCCAAGGCACTGTTTTGAGCATGAAATGAGAAAATACAGCAAGTGCTTAGAGAAGTACCTGGCCCCTTGCAAAAGTTTGAAAAGCATTAACTTTAATTAGCTGGTATAGCACAGATTGACAAGAACTTCAAGAAGGTGGAAATTCTGGGGGCTAGAGTGGTGGCTCGGTGGCTAGAATGCTTGCCTGATAGGTGTCAAGGACCCAGGTTCAAACCCCAGCACCACATACTCAGCTCAGTGTCTGAAGAACAGAAACTATATGTAAAATTGATTTTCTCCCTCTCATTCTCTCTATATTTTAAAAAAAGAAGAAACTGAAGACTCTGTTGTGCTTTTGAACAACTCTTAGGATGCATACAAGCTGTCAACAGTGATTCCTAAAGGAGTAAAGATGGAAACAACTTCAACGCTTCTACTTCTCACTCTTCAGCCTTGTTTGAATGGGTTGCAATAAGCATGTAATTTAAAAATCATTTGAAGTTTTAACTTTAATTATTGTAATTTTAAATCAATAAATAAATACAGAATATTTCAGTGCTAGCTTCTATAATCCCCTTTGGTCCTTGGAGCTCATCTTCTGGAATTTCTTTTATACGTTTAACCTCCCTGTCCTTTCAATGCTTTGTAAAGATGCCCCACCCTGCCTAGGCTAACCTTTTTTTTTTTTTTTTTTTTTTTAAAGAGAGAGGGACAGTGAGAGAGACAGAGAAAGAGAGGAACAACTTTATTTAGTTTTTCACATGGCCTTAGTTGCTCAAACACTCAGTTGTGTACGTAGTGCTGGGGTTTGAACCCGGGTCCTCGTGCTTGCCAGGCAAGCGCCGAAACCGCTGAGCCACCGCTCCAGCCCTAGGCTAACCTTTTGATGAGACCCTTTGACAATGATCCAGGAGAGAGATGCTGATGTCTGCATTCCCAGAGCGAATCTGCAAGAAGGCACGTCAATGCTGCAGACTCCTCTGCAGTGTAAGCACACTAGTGCTCAGCCTGAAGATTGAAGTCAGGCACCGGGGAAACCAAGCCACAGTCAGAGATTTCAATCAGCAACAGAGGGCTGAGAGCTGACACAGCATTCTGGTGTCTGGGCAATGGGCCGTCCATCTGCACTTGGATTGACAAGAAAGGGGGAAACTGAAGAGAAAGCAAGCCACCAAGCATCCTGCCCAGTGTGGCACTACATCCCAGACCAAACCAGAACACGGCAGACCACTGATGTTCTCCCGCCTACTAGAGGACTCGCTGTACCATTTAGAACTGCTGTAGGAATGCTTGAGCAGCTTCATTTAAGACACCTAATATCCACCGAGGGGTTTTTGAACAAATAGCCCTGGAACTCTTGGATAAGTTTCTTAGCTTCCTTTGC
This sequence comes from Aplodontia rufa, assembly GCA_004027875.1. NCBI lineage: Eukaryota > Metazoa > Chordata > Mammalia > Rodentia > Aplodontiidae > Aplodontia > Aplodontia rufa. Next base: position 42,130 of record PVKS010016724.1, read on the forward strand.
AAAGTGGATTCGTTAGGATAATGGTAACTGCTGTAACAAGTTTATTTCTCCCTTACAAGAAACCACCAGGGATGTACCTGAGTCCAGGGAAGCAAAAGTTCTCCTCTGCACAGTCCTTTAAGGATTCAAGTTGGCTTAGAGGGAGAGGTCTCTGCCATCTTTAACACTGGCTTTCAAGATCCCCTGGGTCTTGGCATTCAGCTGGTGGAACAGGAAAGAGAAGTATACCTGGGGGGGTTAATGGGCCAGGCCTGGAAATGGTTCCATTACATTCTGCCGGCCAGAGTCCAGTCATGTGGCCACACCTATCTATCTGCAAGGGAAATGCGGGTCATCTGTGTGCCCAGAGCAAAAGAGGACATGGATTTGGTGGAGAAAGCAAGTCTCTACCACAAGAAATCACATACTAAAGTATTGTGATAAGAATGAGATGATGGAGTGATGAATGCTTGGCTTATTGGCTTATGGGGTAGGGTGGGGTCAGGGGGCAGTGTCCAACAGAAAAAACAAGTGACAGAATGCTGAAGCAGTGACCAGATAGTGGGCTGAGCTGATTAACATGATGGTGGAACAGACTGTTCCCTTTAGAATTAAGGGATTTGGGTAGAGGCACTTAAGTATCACTAGTGCTGGTCAAAGGGTTCAACCGAATGCACCTCCTGCCCCCCTCCACCCCCCATTGCTGGGCGTGAGGTCATGTGGCTAACTAACCAGGGGTGAAAATGACAAGAAGTACTTTGACTTTTCACCTGAGCTTCTAAATATCCAAGTGAGCCTCTCTAGAGGGCCCTCTTCCCTTTGCCAGCGACTAGCATCGTTCCAAAGGCGGCTTGCTTCATCAGCCTGGGTCCTGGAGAAAGACAGAGCAGAGCTGTTGGCAGCTATGCAACATCTTCTTGTCTTAAGATGTTAAGAATTTTAAGTTGCAGGAGCTGGCGAGGTGGCTAAGTGCAAGCATGCAGGTTCAAACCTCAGCCCCCACGTACACGACTGTCAGAGCAACGAAAGCCATGTGAAAAACTCAATAAAAATTGATTCTCTCTGGGACTACAAACTGGTTCAGCCACTATGGAAAGCAGTATGGAGAATCCTCAAAAAATTAAGGATGGAACCACCTTACGACCCAGCTATCCCACTCCTGGGAATGTTCCCAAAAGATTTAGAATCAGCGTATTATAGTGATGTGGCTTCATCAATGTTTATAGCAGCTCAATTTACTATAGCTAGATTATGGAACCAACCCAGATGC
>PVKS010016725.1:0-43404 GCA_004027875.1 Aplodontia rufa
TTTTTTATACTTTTCAACATAAAGATGTGTGTTGCACATCATTTTGTCAGATTCATTGCTGTATAGATCCTGCTTTTTAACGCAGTTATAAGTGGTGTCATTTTTTACTTCCATTTCCAATTATTTGTTGCTAGTACTGTTATACCCAAGTCTCGAGTCCCCAAAGACCACCAAGGAGCCGAATCCGATGCAAATACATTAGGGTATTTTTATTGCAAGCTCGAGCCTGGGCTCTCTCCAATGCAGCGGATTTAGGGAGAGGGAGGGAGCCCCAAGCCCTAGTATAGCGATACTTTTATAGGGTTTCACAGTGAAGCAGGAAATTCAAATAAAGCAGAATACACGATTGGTTGATCTTCTAACGTATATGATATATTTCTATCAGCCATGGTACCCTTTGTCTCAGACTTCTGCCATATATAGTTTGGTATGTTAGGAATTGGCTCATCATCTCCTGATTGGCTATTTGCTAAGGGTCAGTTCATCCGGCGATATGAAACGTGGTTCGTTGTTCTTTGTTCTTAATAAACGGGAATTTAGGGCTACTTCAAATACTATTCAGAATGAGGCCTCTAATAACTACAACACGGTTAAGTTGCTGTACACTTTCTTTCAGCAGTGGTTCCAACCATGCCCCTGCTCTGCCCTGTCTCGAACTCTCCTGCTCTCTCCTACACTCCCTCCTCGCACCCGCTCGCTCCCTAAGGCTTGCTCAAGCCACTGCTCTGCACTCACTCTCAGAACACAAAACATGATTTATTTATCTGTATTTCAACTTTGAAAACTTGCTAAGGTCAGTTAGTATTAGCTTTTAAAAGTTGATTACTTTGGATGTCCTATGTAGACAATTTTATCTCCAGCAAATAAAGATACATTTTGTTTTTTATGTCCAGTCTGGATGTCTTTTACCCTCTTTCCGAGCTTAATGTGTTGGGTAGAACGTACTGTACAGCACAGTCTTTCCTTGTTATTTATGATGTTAGCATTGATTTTTCATAGATGCTCTTTTTCAGGTTGATAAAGTTTCCTTCCATTTCTAGTTTGATGAAAGTTTTTAAACAGGAATGGATGAATAATTTTGTCAAAGCTATTTCTATATCTTCAAGATGATGATTTTTTCTTCCAGATTGCTAAAATGACGAATTATATTGCTTCATTTTCTAACATTAATCCAGTGTTGCGATATGGAGATAAATCTCTTTAAAACTCTTTTAGTCAATGGTTTGGAGTAATTTGATTATTATGTGTCTCAGTGTAGTCCATCACGACTTTTGTGCTTGAGGTTTGTTGAGATTTGTGGATCAAATAGGTTTAGAGTTTTCATCGAATTTGGATATTTTCAGTGATCATTTCTTAAAATATTTCTTCTGTTTCTCTTTTCCCCATGGGATACTAATTACATACATACCAAGCTGCTTGAAGTAGTTCATACTCCTTTCCCCCTGGATATCAAGTGGTACATTTTCCATGCTCTAAGGGCATACATACTAATTTACTCTCTTAAGAGGTAATAAGTGGTAAGACTCCAGGTGGAAATGGGAGAAATAACTGTTCAGTTAAAGGAACCACTCTCTTTTTTACTATCTCATATTAACAGAAATATGAAAGTTACTAGGGATAGTTGTGGATTGAATATGGTTTATCTGTGCCATCTGAAACTCATGTTGAAATATAATCCTCATTGTAAAATATTAAAAAATGGGACCAGGTGGGACATTTAATAGGTGTTTAGGGTGGACTCTAAAGAACAAAGTCACTAATCCATTAAAACCAAGACCCTCTTTGCGTTAATGGGTCATCTCGAGAGTGTGTCTACTAAAACAACCTGTTGGAAATGTGTCCTGTGCACTCCTTGTTTCTTGCCATGTGATATTTTGCATGGCATTGGGATTCTGCCAGCAAGAAAGCCATCACCAGATATGAACCCTTGTCCTTGGACCAGATTGTGAGCCAAAATAAAATCTCTTTCTTCATAACTAACAAAGTCTGTGATGTTGTGTGTGTGTTTTTTTTAAAGAGAGACAGTGAGAGAGAGAAACAATTTTTATTCAGTTTTTCATGTGCCTTTTGTTGCTCCGAGACTTCGTTGGATACATGGTGCTGGGGTTTGAACTCGCGTACCTGCACATGCCAGGCAAGCGCCTCAACCGCTGAGCCACTGCTCCAGCCTGGTGGTGTGTTTTTAGGAACAAAATGGACTAAGTCGTGGTTCTCAGTATGACTGTTACAGAGGAATCTGAAAAGTTCAAAATACAGGCCATCATTGATCTTGGGGACCAATGTTGGAGCATGCCACTCTTTGAAATAGAAACAAACAAGTTCCACCCCTCAATGGAGGGTATTTTCAGTCTTTGGACCCATCAACATGAGAGAGGGTCTGCAGTCAACCAATCAAGTCTAGGCATCTGAAGTCTAATGAAGGGAGCTTAAGTGGTATGCATGAAAGAAGTTGTCACCTTAACACATAAAGGTGGTAGGGACAGAAGCACAGACTCTAAGAAGAGTCATCCCAAGTGCGTGAATTGGAGGAAGATCAATCCATCAGTCTGTCACAGAGTTGTTGGAGTCCCTGACATTTTACATATCAGCTATTTTAATCATGAGAAAATTTAGAACTCACCACAGACATAATCTACTAAACTAGTATACTGTAGTTTAAAATATGGTGTTAAACATCTTAATAGCAAAATAACTAATAACCTGATTTAAAAATAGGTGAAAGCATTTGAGTAGGCATTTCTTGGAGGAAGACATATAATAGGTAAGCACAGAAGCACAGAAGAAGCTCAACATCATGACTCATCAGGGAAATACAACTCAAAGTTATAGTGAAATGTGACATCAGACCAACTAGATGTCTAAAATTAGACAGTAGACGAGCAGGAATTGAAACTCTCATATTTTGCTTGTTGGAATTTAAAAATGTACAGTAGCTTTGCAAATTAGTTGGGTAGTTCTAAGAAGGTTAAATTTAGAGTTATCACATGAACCAGAAATTCCACTTGTAGGTGTATATTCAAGAGAAGTCCAAGAAAACAAGTCCACAGAAAAATTGTATGTGAAGATTTATAGCAGCATAACAGATAGAAGTTGGAAATAATCCATATGCCTACCCAATGGAAAAGTAGAAGAGAGGACATATGCACACAATATTATGAATATTCTTCCACGATAGAAAGAGATAAGTGACTATACCTTGAACCATGAAGAATGAACTTTGAAAACATTAGCTTAGTAAAAGAAGGCAGTCGCAAAAGGACACATATTGTATGATTCCTCTTAAAATCTTAAAATGCTCTCTACAGGGAAATACATAGAGAAAGAAAATGGTTAGAGGTTGCCAGGGCTTGGGGAGAGGATGAAGGGAATGGAGAATAATTATAATGAGTGTCCCATGTCTTTTTGAAGCGATGAAAATGTGCTGGACTTAGGTAGTGGTAACAGTTGGATGGCTTTGTGAATATACTGAATTATAGGCTTTATAAAGATGAATATTATTAAATCAAAATTTTGAGACCAAGAGATCTCTGATATAAATGGGTTTATCAAGCTTTCAAATTGCTGCCTGGTCCTGGAAAAATTTTCTAGCCACAAGCAGCATAGCCAGGTAGATGCTAGAAGAATGTCACTGGATCCAAGGAGCCAGAGTATATTATAACAAAAATTAGGGGAACAGAATTCAAAAGTCACTTCCATTAAAGCTACACTGGCTAGAGCAAAACAGACAGAACATGAAGGGAGCAAAGACCTGGAATAGGAAGAGAGTCTGTATAGACAAGTGCTTGTAGCTTCTTGGTTGAATCTGACTAGAATGCGCTTACACCTTGAAGGTAATCTTGAACACATGGGAAAGAAATAAGCAGCAGTTTTATTTTCTTTCCTGTTTGTGCTTGAACCTATCAGTTAAACTCTTACTATTTCTTTCCCTCCATCCTTTTGCCTGTAACTTAAGTTAGGATGTCTCTGATTTCTTCCTTTATCAACATCACGCTATGCATGTTATATCTTCATAGATGTGTTGTTTTTAAAAACGTAAGGCACCTAGAGTGCAAAATTTAAGGAGGCCTTCAGTCTCAGGGTTACCTGTGTGCAGGGTTGGCACCTAAGAACATAGGTCTCCTTAACTGTTTTACAGTAAGCATCTGTATTGCCTCACCCTAATGCAGGCCCTCAGGAGAAAACACTAACTTTGATTAATTTGGAACAGAAGGGGTAATCTAATGGACAAGCTTCTAGGAAACGCTTTCTTCTGCAGTGGAAAAGTCATTTGCTCTGTTCTCTTCCCGAGGACATCATCACGTCAACATGAAATATTTCCCATTGCTTCCAGCCTGAGGATGAAGCTGGTAAAAAGAGGCATGGGGAATAGTGGGGATCTTGGAGGACAAGAACTCCTAAGTCATCTTGCTTGATGTGGCCCCTGCTTCTGAACACCCTGATAGACACATTTGAGGTCCTTAGTCATTTTGACTCAGCATCTGTTTCTGTCACATTGTGAGTGAAGAGTAGGACTTCCTAGACACCAGGACCACATCTAAGCAGGAGACATTGGAGAGGAGTTCCATCCACTTCTAGAGTTTGGACACCTGGATTCTGTATGAGGATCTTGGGCTCATACTTGGTAGAGGGATTGAAACAAACTCTTTTTTTTAAAAAAATCTTTAATTATATGTGTATGGTAATTGTACAAAACATTGGGTTTCATTGTGGCAATTTCATATATGCATATGAAGTACTTTGTACCCGACTTTTTATACTTTCTTGTCCCCCATTCCCATTCTCCTAGTCTCCTTTCTCTGGTTTCCTTCCCCTTTCTTCCCTACCCTATGTTTTCTACCTTCATTTCATTTTTATAATTCCCTAGATTCCACATATGAGAGAAAACATGACATGCTTGTTTTTCTGATACTGGTTTATTTTACTTAACATGATGGCATCCAGTTCCATCCATTTTCCTGCAAATCATGTTATCTCCTTCTTCTTTTTGCCTGAAAAAAAGTATAGAAACATCATATTTTAAAAATATATATATATATTTGAAATATATATTTTTTCACATTTTTTAATCCATTCAACTTCTAATGGATACCTAGGCTGATTCTGTGGCTTGACTTTTGAGAACAGTGCCAGGATAAACATTGGTATGCAGGTATCTCACATAGTATGCTAACTTTGGTTTCTTGGGATATACACAGAGAAGAGTGGTGTGACTGGATCATATGCTGCTACTATATTCCATGTTTTGAGGACCCTCCATACTATTTCTTATAGTGGTTGAGCTAAGTTACATTCCCACTTACAGCATATCAGGGCAACAAACACATTCCATCTAGCTGAATCCCTCTTCTGTGTAAGGCAGAAGGCTCAGAACACAGACTTACAGGACTTTCCTATCATAAAATCCCAGGCTGTCATTGACCTTTGCCCAGAATTATACGTTGTGTTCTCCTCCCCAAGACCCTATTGTGTTTTCCCCAGCAAATACCCAGGGGACCTTCCAGCCTGCTTTACCTGTGGGTTTCAGAATACTTTTGATTTCAGAATCCAGTGATGTGCATCTCCAGCCCCACCCCCTGGTCTGGCTTGGTGATCCAGTGCTTTCTTGTGGGTAACGGGCGAGGCAAGAAGCATCAGGGGTGTTAGTGGCCCAAACCTGAGCAGGAGACCCTACCCCTGCTGTGACCCAGGGCACCTGAGTGCCTTTCCTGGGGTGCCAAGCTTTAGGTTGGAAGACAGAAGTCCTCAGCAAAATCCAGCTGATAAAAGGTCTCTGAGAGTATAGAGGACCCAAGTGAATCTGAGAGACTCCAGGCTGCAGGGGCTCCATCTGCACTTCCTAGTTTGACATCCAGGCTAGCAGCACTGTGATCTGAGGTGGTAAAACCCTGTAGGTGGCAGGTGAGGGCATCTCTACACAGGGCCAGGTGTGGCAACTGGTGAGGGAGGGTCTCCTTTCCATAGAGCTGCCCACTGCTGTCTACACTCAGCCCCCTCTGGCTTCACACCTACCTCCACCCTGTTGGTGGTTTGACCTCTCACCCTTTGTTCTTCTTTGGAAGCTTTCTGCTCTTCCTGGCCTTGCAGTGTGCTGTTGTACAGGGGTCAATCCCTCCCTCTCGGGCATAAACTACTCTTATGGGTTTTGCTTGCACTAATAAATAAAGTTTCTGAACTCACAAGAAAAATGAAAGCCAAGCAGAAACACTACAGTATTGTCCTTCCATTTTCATTGATTTCTGTCTCTTCTTTGCCTGCAGAGCCTGCATCATGGATCCTCTTTCTGAAGCAAATGACACATTCGCCTTCCAGGTTTTAAAGAGACTCTGTGAAGACAATCCTTCCCGAAATGTTTCTTTTTTTTCTCTCTCCGCTGAGCATCTCCTCTGCCCTGGCCATGGTCCTCCTGGGGGCAAAGGGAAACACAAAGGTGCAGATGGCTCAGGTAAGGCTGCCTGTCATCCAGGAGGAGGGACTGGTCTGCAGCTATTGTCTCCTATCACCTACTTCAGTTTTTTCAGAACTGTAGAGGAGGTGTGTGCATTGCCATTTCAGGGCAGTGGGTGCAAAGAAAAGGAATAAAGGGTGTTGGACACGCTGGGAACCATAGTTGGACAAGCTCAGGGCAAACAGACCCCTGGTAGCTGAGGCAAGAGATTTTATGGGGGGGGGGCGAGGTGACAGAATGGCTGCTCCCAGTGAGACAGTTTTAGGAGAGATAGTAAAATGGCTAGGTAGTCAGGACAAAGGACCCCACCTAAGACCTAGCTGGTAGAGAGCCTTTAACAGTGCACAGTCAGGGCCTTCATATGCAAATAACCATGAGGCTCACCTGTGGGAGCAACTCCTTTGTCCCTGAGGTAGGAAAACTAAGAGATGGGGGTGGTCACAGGTGGGAACTAGGAAGTATTTGCCACCTTTTGTTTTGCATAGATTTTAGCCAATGACTTTGGTTCTAAGTTTCCATGCCTGCTTTGCATAAGTTTTAACCAATGCTGTTGATGCATTTCTCAATGTCTGCTTTGCATGAATGTTAATTATGCTCATACCCCAGAACAATATAACCCCTGGCCTAACCTCCATTAGACAGTGTTCTGCTTCCAGGTGCCCCTCCCCCTTGTGGAGTCTCTGCTCTTCTTCCTAAATAAATCCTACTCCTTTTATTCCTCCTGTGGTTGTCCGTGGATTTTATTCTTCAAATTCATAAGACAAGAACCCAGAAGATTGGCGCTGAATTCCTGGGATGAATTTCCACCACACCAAGACCTGCAACACCCAAATTTTAGCTGGAGAGTTGCTAATACTTTCGGCTGCAGACACCTGCAGCCAGCCCAAATTCCCAGTTTTAATTAGGAATGGCTGCAAACACTAGAAGCAGGATGTTTGGCTGCTGGAATCTGCAGTGGCCTTGACGCCATTCGACAGTGGGAGCGGAGAATCCGGTCTCATCCCCCAAACCCCGAATCACCAGGACCAGAGAGAAGGAGAGAACAGCAACAGATGGTCTGAAGTGGGGGAATTTATTAGCTCTTGCAGCTCTCTCTGGAGAGCAGGGCTTGGGCGGTTGCCTTCAGGCTCAAATGTAGTGAGGTAAGGCTTACTGTGACTGCCCACGACTTTGGCTACCTGCTGGCACTGGCGTGCTGAGGTGGGGTGTGTCTCTAAAAGACTGCGCTTTGTATTTACATCTAAATATGGCCATAACAGAGGGAAGCTAGGAGTCTCCTCCAGAGTGATTTTCTTGGGTGGCATGGGGGAAATTTCCACAGTTATTAACCTGGAGAAGACTCTCAAGGAAGTGCTTATGAGGTTTACTGACCCAATTATATTGCTGTATTATGTGCTGTATGAATGTGTAACAGTTCTCATCATTTGGTACAACTGTAGTGCACCAACAAAAAATTGGAAAAAAATAGTTTTTATAGCACTGTGTTTAGAAAGTGACGGTGAGGACTGGGGGTGTAGCTCAGTGGCAAAGCAGGTGCCAGCATGGTTGAGGCCCTGGGTTCCATTCCTAGTGCTGCAGGGAGAGAAACAAGGGGGAAAATGATGCTGAAATTATTGAAGCATAAGTGGCCAAGATCTCTCTCTCTTTCTCTCTCTCTCTCTCTTTTGAGTAAAGGACTCTAACTATAATTATTCATTGGTGAGGAAGGTTAATATGTTTTGAGTTATTTCTATCCCAGCCTGTTTTGCTAAATGAGTGGGCAATTAAATGAAAATATGCAAAGGAAGATTAAAAGGTGTGCACCTAATCACAAGCTCAGACCTTGGAGGCAGGAGTAGGTGAGCTTAACCAGCATTCAGTGAACACCTGGAAAAGATTAAGACTCCATTCCCACCTCTAGGGGTTTTGGGGGATGCAGGAGACCGGTGTCTGAGAAAAAGCCTAAAAGCTAGTGTAGTCGTTGAGCTCTGCCCCCTGCTCAAACCTTTAGGATGAGAGTGTTAGTCACTATGTTTCAGTGGGATTTTCCTTTCCCTTTGAGATAGAAAAAGTTAGGCAATCAGAGTAATTAGAATGCTGGAGTCAATCAAAGGAAAACCTGTGTTTTTCCTTTAAGATCAATTTGACATCCCCCAATGCTAAAGATAAGGGTCTGGCAAGGTGGTTTCAACTGCAAACACTCCCTTCTGCTAAGCAAGCTGCCACATTCTTTCTTTTAATGCCTGAGATGCAAACCCAAGGCTGGAGGCCACCAGATATTCTCACCCCCTAGGTTTGGGGGAAGGGAGAGGATGACCAATTGAAGGGTGAACTTCCTATAAAAAGGGCAAACCTAGCTGCCTGTTTGGCTCTGTCCCCTTCTCCCATTCTGGGGGATGTCTGCTCTTTTCCTATGCTTTATTTTCTATAAAATAAAGTCTGTCTGCTACACTTGCCTTGGTGTCCTTCGGTTTCATTCTTTAACTCTGAGAGGACACAAACCTGACATCCACAAAACTGGCATCACCTTTAGGACCCCTTTCAGTAATGACTGCTCACGTTAATTATTTCCCAGCTCTGATGAAGGAGTGGAGGTTTATGCATAGAGGGAAAGTTCTTTCTGTTTAAATCTTCAATCTTTTTCTAGATTGTAGATTCACTGAAAAGTTCTTTCCTTCAAAGTGTAAATTATGAATTACCTAATGAAAGTCAAGAAATAAGACCATCAGGGAAATGTTGGTCAGTGGGAACTAAGCTATGGTTAGATAGAGCAAGAGGTTCTGGTGGCTGCTGCACAGTAGGGCAACCATAGATAATGATGATGTAGTGTGTATTTCAAAAAGGGAACTTTATCTGAGAACACCACAACTATCTGGTCACTTAGATGTGACCGGGAGCTCAACATGCCTCCTGTATTCAACTGGATAATAACAAAGTGCTCATTGCACCTTGCTGCTTATGACCAGAAGGAGAAAGGAGAACTCCAATGGGAATTGGCGTGCTTTTTTTTCTTTTTTAAGAGAGCTGGACAGTGTGTGTGTGTGTGTGTGTGAGAGAGAGAGAGAATCAATTTTATTTAGTTTTTCGTGTGGCTTTCATTGCTCCCACACTGTTGTGTACGTGGTGCTGGGGTTTGAACCCGTGTACTTGTGCATGCAAAGCCACCGCTCCAGCCCAGTGCAGGCTTTTTTAAAAATTAAAAATTACTTATTTGTTCTTCAAGTTGAAAGTGGCAAAACACCACCATAAAAGTCTCTAAAATGAAAGTAGAAAGAAAAGGAAAAGTCCCTTTAGGCTCACTCTGCAGAGATAGCCATCTGAGACTGGAGAGCATTTATTTTACACTTTGATAATCAACTGTATCTTTATGTTCTGTCAATTAATGTGAGACTTTAGTGAGATAATCCATCTAGAGCAATGCTCAACAGGAGTTAGCTGTTATTAATGATAGTGATACCACAGTCTCAGGTAAAATTGTTTAGCTTTCATTTTCCAGTTGCACCAAAACGTGTATAAATTTATTATCTTAAGTTTTAAGCCTACAATTCAATGGTATTTGTTCTACTTTGACAGATTTTCTTCTCAATAATCCATAAACTTTATGAAATGAATTTATCTTGTTCTGCATTGTAGGATAGTGTGTATTGCATGAGAAATAAAGATTTGATTAGAAAAAATTCCCTCCAAAGATCATCTAAATCTTTTACAAATCTTGTTCTTTGTTGTTTCTTTTTTGTACATTTTTATTCTTTTGGAGGGGACTTTTAAATATTGCAAATTTTTAACTGATACATAGAAACATAAAAATTAGTGTGTGGTGTAACCATGTGATGTTTTAATTCATGTGTACATTGTGTAATGTTCAAATCAAGGTAAGCATATCTATAGCCTCAAATGTTTGTTATTTCCTTGTGCTAAAATTATGCAACATTCATTCTTTTAGCTTTTTGAAATTTATACTAATCCTGTTGTTTTCTATAGTTACCTTACTGTGCATCAGCCACTAGAACCTATTGCTCCTCTCAAACTGTCACTTAGAGCCCACTGACCAACCTCTCCCATGTTCATATTCCTTTACTTTCATTGATAATTCATAATTTATACTTTGATGAAAATAATTTATTTTTCATTATTTTAACATTCCCTCTAACCATTTCTGTATGATCTCTTTTCATTTATAACTCCTTCTGGGTATTTTTTTTTTTTTTTTTTTTTTAGGAGAGAGGGACAGTGAGAGAGAGAAGGACAGAATCAATTTTATTTAGTTTTTTTTCATGTGACTTTTATTGCTCAGACACTTCAATGTGTACGTGGTGCTGGGTTTTGAACCCATGAACTCGCGCATGCCAGGAAAGCACCATAACTGCTGAGCCAACCCTCCAGCCCCTCTTCTGGGTACTTTTAAATTTTTCTTACACTTGCTGATGCCTGTCTCTTCTGTGTGGGTATGTGTGCTTTCTTTGAAAGAATCAGTGCTTGGGTTGACCATTTAATGTTTTTCCCTGAATTCCTTAGGAATTTTTCTTCACCTTTTCTAACATCATGAGTTGGCAGTTTTGTTATTTCATTGTTTCCTTGGCAATATTAAAACAATGAATGCTATTTTCACTTGTTCAAATTCTTTGGTCTGCTTAAATAACTTTTATTTTGATTATTTAATAAATCATATGTCATGTGTTTAGAATAATATTTTAAATAATATTTTAGAATCATATATTTGGAAGAAGAGTTAATTATTTAAAATAAGGGGTTGGGGATTTAGCTCAGTGGCAGAGCACTTGCCTAGCACAGGCAAGGCCCGGAGTTCAGTCCTCAGCCCTGAAAAAAATATTATTTAAAATAAACAAGTTGTTAGTTATTATTACGTAAAGGAGTTATCTGTTTACAAAGTTTTCACTAGTTACTTAGTAGCGTCATTTCCATGTTGTGGTATATTATTTATAGAGCAATTGATTTTTAGTTTATTACACTGAGATTATTGAATAGCAACTGTATTTCAGAGTGAATTGAAACTTTCCTGGTGGCCTAATATATGATACATTTTTTTGAAGTGTTAAAGTATCGTATGAAATATATTGTTTTTCTAGGATACTAATGTAAGAACTCTATTTTATTCTTATTATTTTGCTCATTATACACTTTCATTTATTGAAGATTATTATTATGATTGCATTCCTGCCATTTTTCTTTGATTTTCAAACTTTTCAACCTCATGGTTTTTAAATTTTTTTAAGTTTATTTTTTATTTTATTTTTTAAAGAGAAGACAAGTGAGAGAGAGAGAGAATCAATTTTTATGGAGTTTTTCACATGGTTTTCGTTGCTCTGACACTTAGCTGCATTCATGAGTGCTGGGGTTTGAACCTGTGTACTTGCACATGCTGGAGAAGCACCATATCCGCCGAGCCACAGCTCCAACCCCCCGTTTTTTTTAATTTTTGATGATTTTAGAGGTAAATTTTCCTCTATTTCCGAGACCCATTTACTGACATGGGATGCAAGACTTAATTAGTCCCCAGGTTAACTCCTCTTGCTCTTTTGTTTTGTTTTTCCCCCCTTATTCATGTGTAAACTATGCAAAAAGGTTGATGCAGGTAGAAGAGCTGCAAGTTTTACCCCCCAATTTTATTTCCTCTCTCCACCCACTCAACAGTATTACTTCTCAATTAAAAGCCACTTCTTTCAAAGGATTATTTTATGGGGTTTTTGAGGGAAAAAACTTTGCTTGCAATTCTTTTTCAGATTGAGATAAAAAATGAAACAATTTTAATGCTTTCTTCACAGGCACCATCTTTAAACACAGAGGAAGACATCCATCAGGGCTTCCAGAACCTTCTCACCCAAGTGAACAAGTCTGGCTCACAGTACTTGCTTAAAACAGCCAACAGGCTCTTTGGAGAGAAGACTTGTGATTTCCTCTCAGTAAGCTGAGTCAGAAGAACAATCGAAGTTGTATTTAAAAAACCTGGTAACTTAAAGCCTGGAAGAAAGACCCTAGAGACCAGACATGACGGCCCACTTGGGAGGCTGAGGCAGGAGGATCATGCGCTTGAGACTCTTGTCTCAAAAAGGAAATGAAAAAAAGTATGGAGATGTAGCTGAGTGGTAGAGCATTCGCTTAGCATTTTCCTGGCCCTGGGTTCAATCCCCAGTACCACAAAAACGCACAACAAACAAAACCCTAGGGAACTTGAGAAACTTACGGTAAAATTTTGGTTTGAAAGACCACAATTCTCTAACTATACTTTATATTATTTCAAATATGGCCACACCCAAGTTTCATTCACTTGTGGTTATGTGCACAGGACATACCTCCTTACTAACTGTAATGTTATCAATCTAGTAGCTTAAGACATGATTGTGATCACACTTAAGACATACATATGTTCTTTATAAAAGCAAAAAAATCATACAGCTGGCATTCAGAATGTTTGGAGGCTCACTGACATCTTCTTTTTTTAATTTTTTATTAAGGAGTTGAGTTATTGTAATCATAAATTCGTAAAGTAATAATATGATATGCATTTACTTCTAAACCAGAGTTACCCCCACATCGTTCACAACCTAGTCTCTTGACTCTTCTGTATTTTGCCTTACAACTAATATAAATGCTTAGATTGTGAATCTTCTGGAATTACATGATTGCATAAGTATTATTTGGATTCTCAGGGGGGTAAAGAGTATGTTTCATTTTTTATTGTCTCCCTAGATCCTGCTGTATCCTCCCTCCCTATTCCCCCCCATTGCTTTTCTCCTCCCCCCTTCTCCCCTAAATATCTGTGGTTGCCTTAGATTATGTGTTGCTACACCTTTGCTGGGTCTAATACATGAATCTGACAACCTTTCACCCAAGCCTGGGTTTTGCTTTAGCCTCCACAAATGAAGGAAAACATCCAACCCTTGAGTCTCTGGGTTTGACTAACTTCACTCAGCATGATTTCTTCCATTGCCATCCATTTATCTTCAAAGGTCACAATATCGTTGTTCCTAATAAGTGAGTAGAGCTCTATTTTCTATATCTACCAGAGCTTTTGGATCCATTCATCCACTGAGGGGCATCTGGGTTGGTTCCATGATTTACCTATTATTATAAATAGAGCTTCTATGAACATAGATTTTGCTGTGTTACTGTAATGTGCTGATGCTGACTTCTCTGTGAAAATAACCAGAAGAGGGATAGCTGGATGGTATGGTGGATCCATCCCTAATTTTTTGAGGATTTTCCATACCACTTTCCAGAGTGGCTGTACCAGTCTGAAATTGTTGATTTGCATCTTCTCATTTTCTCTTTTGGTTAGTTTGTCTAAGGGTTTGTCAATTTTATTTATCTTTTCAAAGAGCCAACTCTTTATCATTGATTCCTTGTACATTTTTATTGTCAACTTCATTTATTTCAGCTCTGATCTTGATTATTTCCTGTCTTACGCTGGTTTTGGAGTTAGTTTGTTCTTCTTTTGCTAAGGACTTGAGGTGGAGCATAGCTTATTTATTTGGGACTTTGATTAAAGATTTTGATGTCTCTTTGTTCTCTTTCCTTTATATGAATTTCTGGATTTCTGTTCTCATTTTTCTTTGATCCATTCTTCATTTAAAAGAATAGTAGTTGGGCTGGAGAGGTGGCTCAGCAGTAGAGTGTTTGCCTGGCATGCATAAGGACCTGAGTTTGAACCCTAGCACCACATATACAATGAAATGTTGGGAAACAAAACCAGATGAAAAAATAAGTGAAACTGACCCTCTCTTCTTTTTTTTTTTTCTTTTAAAGAGACTATTTTTCAATCTCTGTGTTTATGTGACTTCTTTTATCTTTCCGGCTACTGATTTCTAGCTTCATTCCATTATGGTATGATTGGATACATGGTATTATGTCATTATATATAGAGATATTTCAGAGCTTTTGGATCCATTCATCCAGTGAGGGACATCTGGGTTAGTTCCATAATTTACCTATTATAAACTGATCTGCTATGACCATAGATTTTGCTGTGTCACTGTAATGTGCTGATTCTAACTCCTCTGGGAAAATACCAAGAAGAAGGATAGTTGGATCATGTGGCGGATCCAACCCTAATTTTTAAGGAGTCTCCACACTGCTTTCCAGAGTGGCTGAACTAGTTTGCAATTCTACCAACAGTGTGCTAGTGTTCCTATCTCCCCACAACCCCTCCAGCATTTGTTATTGTTTGTATTCTTCATCTCTGCCCGTCTGACTGCAGTGAAGTGAAATCTTAAGGTAGTTTTGATTTGCACTTCTCTGATTACCAGTGATTTAGAACACTTTCTCATGTATTCAACAGCTCTCTCAATTTCCTCTGTTGAGAAGTTTCTGTTTAGCTCTCTTGCCCATTTATTGATTGGATTGTTTGTGTTTTTGTTATTGAGTTTTTTGAGTTCTTTGTAAATTTTGGATATTAGTCCCCTGTCAGAGGGAACACAGGCCATTATTCTCTCCCCTTCAGTAGCTTGTCTCTTGACTGTTTTGACAACTCCTTTGGATGTACAGAAAACTTTTTAGTCCCACTATTTGACTTTTGACTGTAATTCTTTCACTTTAGGAGTCTTGTTGAGGAAGTCATTGCCAACTCCATCAGCTGGAGTGTTGGCCCTAATTTTTCTTCCAGCATTTGTATGGTAGATGGTTTAATTCCTAATTCTTTGATCCACTTAGATTTGATTTGTGTGCAGTATGAGAGATAAGGATCTAAAGTCAATTTTCTGCAAGTGGAAGTTTGTCCAGCACCATTTGTTGGACAGGCTGTCATTCCTACATGCTACACCCCCCGCTTTGTCAAATATCAGATGTTTATAGTTTTGGGGGTTTGTCTTAGAGTCTTCTATTCTATTCCATTGGTCTTCATGCCTATTTTGATACCGGTACCATGCTGTTTTTGTTACTACAGCTCCATAATATAGTTTTAGATCTGGTATTGTGAATCCACTTGTTTCATCTTCCTTGCTTAGTAGCATTTTTGTGATCTGGGTTTCTTGTTGTTCCAAATGAATTCGAGAATTGCTTTTTCTGTATCTGTAAAGAATGACATTGAGATCTTGATGGGGATTGCATTGAATCTGCATAGAGCTTTTTTGCACAATGGTCATTTTAATTATAGTCTGCCTCACCAAGAACATGAAACATCTTGCCATCTTTTCAGGTCCTCTTCAATTTCTTTCTTCAATGTTTGCTAATTTCATTGTTAGATTAATTCCCAAGTATTTTATTCTTTTAGAGGATATTGTGAATGGAACCTGTTTCCTGATTTCTTCTTCTGCCCTATTATTGTTAGAATATAGGAAACCTAATATCAAAAACACAAACAATCCAATCAATCTATGGGCCATAGAACTTTACTGAAACTTCACAACAGAGGAAATTGAGCAAACCTTTGAATACATGAAAATGTCTTCTAAATCACTAGTAATCAAGGAATCAAAACCACATTAAGATTTCACCTCATTCCAGTCAGATTTCAAAGATGAAGAATGTAAACAATAACAGATTCTGGAGAGGTTGTGGGGAGATAAGAACACTAATACACTATTGGTGGTACTCCAGACTGGTACAGCTGGTCTGGAAATCACTGTGGAAAATCCTCAAAAAATTAGGCTTGGATCTGGCTTATAAACCCGTATCCCTCTTCTGGGTATTTTCTCAGAGGAGTTTGAATCAGTATATTATGGTGACACAGCAAAATCAATGTTCATAGCAGCTCAATTTACAATAGCTCAAATATGGAATCAACCAAGATGTCCCTCACTAGATGAATGGATCCAAAAGCTCTGATTGTCACACACACACACACACACACACACACACACACACATACATACACAGGCATTCTACTCATTTATTAGAAATGATATTGTGGCGTTTGAAAGTAAATGGATGGTGATGGAAGAAATACTTCTGAGCGAAGTAAGGCAACCCCAGAAAATCAAGGATTGAATGTTTTCCCACATTTGTGGAGGATACAGCAAAACCCAGGTTGGGAGATAGACTGTCATACTCATGTATTAGGTGTATCAACACATAATCTAGGGGAATCATAAATATGTATGGGGGGATGGGTGAGGGGAGGGACAGGGGAGGGGAAAGAAAAGGAGGATAGGGAGGGATCTAGGGAGACAATCAGCAATGTAGCACACTCTTTATTGTCTGGAGAAGCCAAATAATACTTAAGCAAATATTTAATTATGTAAAATTCACAATCATATATATATTTATATTAAGACATTTATATCTGTTGCAGAGATGAAATATAGAAGAATCAAGAGACTAGGTTGTACGAGATGTGGGGGTAACTCTGGTTTTGTATCAAATGCATATCATATTGTTTCTTTATATGCATTTATGATTGTACAACAACTCAACTCCTTAATTAAAAAATAAAAATTTAAAAAAGCCAATGGCAAATGAAGCAGTATAATTCATTATATTAACACTCTGGAAGAATATATGATTATTTTGAAGATACAGAAATAGCACTTGACAAAATTGTACATTCATTACTATTTATAAACTCTCATCAAACAAGAAATAGAAGGGAACTTCTTCAACCTGATAAATAGTATCTATGAAAGAAAATAGCTAACATCATCAGTAATAATGAACAATTGTGCAGTGCTGTTGGTTCTACCCAGGGCAATAAAGCAAGAAGGGACAAGAAAAGGCATTCGCATTGGAAATAAAAAAAGAAAATGTGTCTTTATTCATTGGAGATAAAATAATCTACACAGAAAATCCAATGTAACTTATTCGTAAAAGCTACTCCTAACAGACTGTAGCAAATTTACAA
This sequence comes from Aplodontia rufa, assembly GCA_004027875.1. Lineage (NCBI taxonomy): Eukaryota > Metazoa > Chordata > Mammalia > Rodentia > Aplodontiidae > Aplodontia > Aplodontia rufa. Next base: position 17,217 of record PVKS010016725.1, read on the forward strand.
GGCTGAAATTTAAAAAAAGCAAAAACAAAAACACATTTTGTGTACTAGCAACAAATAATCAGAAATGGAAATAAAAAAATAGCACCACTTATAGCAGCATCAAAAACAGGGTATACTTAGCAATAAAGCTAACGAATGATGTGAATCCACAGCTGTACACCGAAAACGACAGAATGACTGTGATAAAGAATGGGCTAAGACATGGGGACAAATGTCTGGTTCTTGGGTTGGAAGATTCAGTATGGTTAAGATGGTTGCTTTCTCTGAATTCATGTTTAGATTGAACACAAATGCAATAAAAATATCCCAACAGGCATTTTCAAACGTGGACAAGTTAACCTCAAAAATCTCAGGGAAACACAGAGGACAAAAAAAAAAGAAAAAAAAAAAAAAGAAAAGAAATAGCCTAAACAACTTTGACAGTAGTAGTTTTGGAGGGAGCCAGAAATCTGAGATTGTCAACGAGGAGACCAACCTAGGCAACCTCATGAGAAATGGTCTCAAAATTAAAAGGGGTAAGAATGCAGCTCAGTGGTAACATACTTGCTTAGTATGCTGGACACCCTGACTTTAATCTCCAGTCCTCAAAAAACAGAAAGAAGAGAAAAAGAATAATGTGAGAAGACTAAATTACCTCAAGCCTTTTTATTAAGGTACAGTAATCACGGTAGTGTGAAATTGGCATCATGACAGAAAAACAGATCCTTGGAATCAACTAGAATCCACAAATAGGCCTGTACATATCTGATCAATTAATTTTTGGCCAGAGTGCAATTGCAATTCAGGAGAGAAAGAATGGCCATCTCATTGTATGCAAAAATGGGAAAACAAAATATAGGCCCACGTATAAAACCTAATAATATAACATTTCTATCAGAAACATAGGAGATGATCCCCATCACCTTGGATTAGGCCAAGAGTTCTTATATATCACAATAAAAGAGCAATGGTTAAACAAAAAGATCTGATAAACTGGAATTCATTAAAATTTATACAAGAGGAGCCTGAGGCCCCAAATCTGTCTCACTCTGGGGCACCCACGCTTGTTCTCCTTTGGGGTGTGCACCCTTGTTGTATTATTGTTTTCTATGAAGAAATTTCCTTGCTTTCCTAAATACATCTCTCTTGTGTGTCTTTTGACACATTCTGAAATTTTTTTCTGTGGTATAAATCAAGAACCTGCAGGAGGTGAGTTGAGGTCCCCTTCTCCCTCCTGGGGATGCCTTCAGGGCTCATCCTGTGACAGCTGCATGAGTTCTGAAGATATGTGATGGGGTGACTCAAGGAGCGGGAGAAGGGATTGCAAAGGAGGCACGTTTTCGATGTGAAGAGTGTGCTGTATTTTGAATGGCTTGTTCAACAGGTCATGAACTGTGAGTCCAAAATAAGGGCCAGGAGCAGCCCCTGTTCAGCTCAATTCGAGAACAGTATGTCAGGCAACAGTTAGTGGCAGTGTAAATGGTGTAAGTGGTAGTGAAAATCAATAGTTTGGAAGAAGCTTCAAAATGTGCTCGATTTTTATCTCAACAACACCGTTTTCAGGGATAGTTCTTTAAAAATACAACATGTGAGACAATACTTAGGGTATTCATAAGAGTCTAGTACAATACAAACAATTTTAAGTAAATGATCTAGTATATTAAATAGATGATTAAAAGATGGAGGAAGACACAGGAAAGCGAGAGGAAGCATTGCCACCAGCTTAGTCATACAGGAGCCCAAGGATACCTGCTGTTCTCTTTGTCTGCTCCCATGACCTCAAACTTGTTTCAACAATTTATTAATAAAAAAGCAAAGTAAATACAAAGATCATATTAATTTTAAATCCAAGGTGAACCGTGACTCTTGAGTAATTCTAGGACAAGACTGTATTCTAACACCAGCATGGATCTCTTTTCCATTGTGGTGGAAATATGAGTGAAGTAGGGTCAGCCTCCTGTGAAGCTAATATTGCCAGGATGCATCTTTTACAGAAATAATTTTTTATTTTTTTCAGTATTTAGAATAATGAGAGACATTAATGCATCAAGGATTATAGCCTTCTAGCTTAATATAAATTTAAGGATGTTTTCTAGTTGTGCATGGATGCTGGCAACTTAGTAAAGTTTTGATAATTGTTTAAATATACAATGTTAAGCTAAGATTTAAAAATGGGTAAAAAGGGTATTTTTCTTTTGTCTTAATAAAAGAAAATGTGAGTGTGTTTAGTGCCTTTTTAAAAATATGAACAATCATAAAATATACTATGTACACCAAAATTTATGTAGTGGAAAGATTATTACTTTAAGGTTTATAGTAAGTGGAGATGGAATTACATTATGGAAGTATGTGTTTAACTTGTGTAAACATATTAGTTTATGTCTGCATAAATGTAATCCCAGAGTTCATGGGTTTGAAACTTAATTCTCAAGGCAGCAGGGTTGGTAGGAGCCTAATAAGAGGTTATCAAGTCATGAGGGCAGAACCTTGGAGCATTAATGCATGAATGTCATTATCATAGCACGTGGTTGTCAGGAGTGTAATTTGTTGGAAATGTGAGTTCTTCCCCTCCTGCTCCCTCACTTTTGCACTTCCACCTTCCACCATGGGTTAATGCACAAAGAAAATCCTCACCAGATGCTAGCACCATGCTCTTGGAATAACTGGCCATTAGAACCATAAATAAAATAAATTTCTTATCTTTATGAAATACCCAGCCTCAGGTATTCTGTTTCAGCAGCAGAAACTAGACAAAGACATTGCAGACACAACATAAGGAAGGATATAACACTGTCAACTGTGGAGATCACTGGGTGGTCCAAAATTTTCTTTGTATAGTTTTTCTAGTGTCCACCATAACATATATTTATTCTTTTTTATTGTTCAACATAGTCTAATTAATTGGAGGGAAATGTTGTTACATATTCATGCATACATAGGTATTGACTAAATTAAGGCCAATCCTAGTCCAGAATCACCCTCCTTCATCCATTCCCTGATCTCATGTCTCCTCTGTAATACCCCCATGCTGTACATGGAAATGAGCATATACATGTATATGAATTATTCAAGTTTCTGAATTTATATGCCTTCCTGAGTACACTTTGACTTCTTATGGGAGTTAAGAGTAACCAGCTGTATTGATAACCCCTCTTTTCCCTCTCTACCCTCTCTCAATCCCTTCCTTCTCCCCCTACCTTCATAGTTATGATTCCCCCAGCTTATATGAAATTTGAACTTTGGTAGAATTATTAATTCCTATCTTAGGTTTTAGTCTAGCTTCTACATATGAGAGAAAACATTTGACCCTTAAATATATATCTGTAATCTTTTGGATCCATTCATCCAGTGAGGGGCATCCAAGTTGGTCCCATAGTTTAGCTGCTGTAAATTGAGCTGCTGTAAACATTGATGTATGCCAAGTCTAGCTCTTCTGGGAAAATACCGAGGAGTGGGATAGCTGAGTTGTCGGTGCTTCCATCCCCAGTTTTGTGAGGAGTCTCCATACTGCTTTCCAGAGTTGCTGTACAAGTTTGTAGTCCCACCAACAGTGTGTTAGTGTTCCTTTCTCCCCTCAGCCTCTTCAACATCTGTTATTGTTCATATTCTTCATTTCCACCACTCTGACTGGAGTGAAGTGGAATCTCGGTGAAGTTTTGATTTGCATTTCTCTGATTGCTAGTGATGTAGAAGATTTTCTCAATTATTTATTGGTTTTTTGAACTTTCTCGGTTGAGAAGTTTCTGTTTAGTTCCATAGCCCATTTATTGGTTGAATTGTTTGTGTTTTTAGTGTAAAATTTTTTTAATCTTTGTATATTCTGGATATTAGTCCCCTGTTGGAAGTGTAGCATTCAATGATTTTCTCCCATTCTATAGGTTCTTTCTTGATACTATTGCCTAATTCTTTAGCTGTGCAAAAGCTTTTCAGTTTAATGGCATCCCACTCATTGATTATTGGCTTTAATTCTTGCACTATGGAAGTCTTGTTAAGGAAATGAGGTGCCTACACAAATGTGGTGGCATGTTGGTCCTATGTTTTTCTTCTAATAATTGAATAGTGGCTGGATTAATTCCTAATTTTTTGATCTATTTTGATTTGGTTTTTGTGCAGGGTGAGAGATAAGGATCTAGTTTCAATTGTCTGCATATGGTCATCCAGTTTGTCCCGCACCATTTGTTGAACAGGCTGTCTTTCCTTCATGCTATATTTTTGCCCCGTTTCTCAAATATCAGAAGGTTAAAGACTTGTGGGTTTGTCTTAGTGTCTTCTAGTCTATTCTATTGGTCTTCATGTCTGTTTTGATACCAATACCATGCTATATTTGTTACTACAGCCCTAGAGTATAATTTCAGGTCAGGTATTGTGACACTTCCTGTTTCATCTTTCTTACTTAGTAATGGTCTGGCTATTCTGGGTTTGTTGTTATTCCAAATGAATTTGAGAATTGCTTTTCATATATCCATGAAGAATGTCATTGTATCTTGAGGGGTATTGCGTTGAATCTGTACAAGGCTTTTGGCAGAATGGCCATTTTACTTATATCAATTCTGCCTAACCAAGGACATGGAATGTTTTTCCATATTCTCAGGTCTTCCTCAGTTTCTTTTATCAATGTTCAGTAGTTTTCATTGTAAAGCTCTTTTATTTCCTTTATTAGACTATTGCCCAAATATTTTATTCTCTTTAAGGTTATTGTAAATGGATCGATTTCCTGATTTCTTCTTCAGCAGAATTGTTGTTGGAGTATAGGAAGGTTATTGATTTATGAGCATTGATCTCATAACCTGCTACTTTGCTAAATTCATTTATAAGCTCTAGAAATTTTCTGACAGTTTTTTTAGGTCTGCTAGGTATAGGATCATATCATCAGCAAATAGAGATAGTTAAACTTCCTCTTTTCCTATTCAAATTCCTTTGATTTCCTTCTCTTGTCTGATAGCTCTGGCTAGGGTTTCCAGACTATATTAAATAAGAATGGTAAGATTAGACAGCCTTTTCTGTTCCCAAATTTAGTGGGAATGCTTTCAGTCTTCTTCATTAAGTATAATGTTGGCTGTGGGTTTGTCATAAATGGCCCTTACAGAATTAAAGTATGTTCCTTTGATCCCTATTTTCTCCAGAGTTTTGAGCATAAATGGTTGATGGATTTTATCAAATGCCTTTTCTGCATCAATTGAGATGATCATATGGGTTTTGTCTTTAATTCTGTTTAAGTGAAAAATCACATTTTTTGATTTGTATATGTTGAACCAGTCATGCATCCCTGGAATGAAGCCCACTTGATCATGATGTATGACCTTTTTTGATGCATTTTTGGATGTGGTTTGCTAGAATTTTATTAAGGATTTTGTGTCTGTGTTCATCAGGAAAATTGTCTATAATTTTCTTTTCTTGATGTGTCTTTGTTGGGTTTTGGTATCAGGGTTATATTTGCCTCATAAAAAAGTGTTTGGGAGGGGCTGGAGCGGTGGCTCAGCGGTTTTGGCGCTTGCCTGGCAAGCACAAGGACCCGGGTTCAAACCCCAGCACCACGTACGCAACTAAGTGTTGGAGCAATGAAGGCCATGTGAAAAAAAAAAAACTAAATAAAGTTGTTTCTCTCTTTCTCCCTCTCTCACTGTCCCTCTCTCTTTAAAAAAAAAAAAAAGTGTTTGGGAGGGGGTTGGAGTGGTGGCTCGGTGGTTATGGTGCTTGCCTGGCATGTGCGAGTACGCGAGTTCGAACCCCAGCACCACATACACAAAGGAGTCTCTGAGCAACAAAAGCCATGTGAAAAACTAAATAAAAAATATTTCTCTCTTTCCCCTCTCTCTCACTGTCCCTCTCTTTAAAAAAAAAAAAAAAAGTGTTTGGAAGGATTCCATCCCTTTCAATTTCTTGGAATAGATTACTAAGGAAAGGTGTTAATTCTTCTATAAAGGTCTGGTAGAACTCTGCTGAAAATCCATCAGGTCCTGGGATTTTCTTTTTTGGAAGGCCTTTGATTGCTGCATCAATTTCCCTACCTGAGATTAGTTTGTTTAGATTTTCAGTATCCTCCCGTGTTAATTTGGGAATGTCGTATGTGGCTAGGTATTTGTCCATGTCTTCCAGATTATCAAACTTGGAAGAGTGTGCTTTTCAAAGTAAATTCTGATAATCCTCTGGATTTTGGATGAGTTGTTGGTGATGTCTCCATTTTCATCTTTGATTTTGTTGATTTCTTCCTTTTGGTGAGGTTGGCTAGGGGTATGTCAATTTTATTAATTTTTTTGAAGAACCAACTTTTTGTTTCATTGATTCTTTGTATTTTTTTTATTTATTTTTTGGTTCTTGTTCTCAATTTCATTGATTTCAGTTCTGATCTTGGTTATTTCTGCCTTCTGTTGGATTTGGGATTGAATTGTTCCTCCTTTTTTGTAGGGATTTGAGTTGGAGCATAAGTTTGTTTATTTGGACTCTCTCCTAATTTTTGATGAAGGCACTCGGTGCTATAAATTTACCTCTTAGGAATGCTTTCATACTTTCCAGAGATTTTGATATGTTGTGTCATCATTCTCATTCGTTTCTAAGAATTTTTTGAGTTCTCTTCTCATTTCCTCTTTGATCCATTCTTCATTTAAGAGGATATTATTCAATCTCCATGTATTTATGTACTTTCTATTTATGTATTTTCTATCTTCTTGATGTACTGTTCCTTTTACTAAGTTGTAGTGACCTTCTTTATCTCTTCTGATTTATTTATGACAGGAATTTACTTTGTCAGATATAAATATTGCAACACAGGCTTGCTATCTTGGGCCATATGCTTGGTAGGTTTTTGCCAACCTTTCACCTTCAATCTGTGTCTATTTTGGTTATCAGGTGTGTCTCCTTTAAACAGCATATTATTGGATTTTGTTTTTTGATCCAATCTTCTAATCTGTATCTTTTGGGGCATTGAGTTCATTCACATTCAGTGTTAGAATATATAAGTGATTTTGGTTCCCTGGCATTGTGACCTTTGCTGTATTTTGTGCTGTCTTGTATATCTTTTAGTGAGTTATGCTTTCATTGAGTTTCCTCTGATTGTGGACTTTGGGAGTGGTTAGCTTCTTCCTTTGTTTGAAGTTTATCTTTGCGTATTCTCTGCAGAGATGGTTTTGTGTTTATGTATGTTGCTAGTTTGTTCTTATCTTGAAAAGATTTTATTTCCCCACCAAATTTGAAGCTGTGTTTTTCTGGGTATAGTATTTTTGACTGACAATTATTTTCTTTCAATATTTGAAAAATTTCATTCCATGATCTCTTCACCTTCATGGTCTGAGGTGAGAAATACACAGTAATCCTTATCAGTTTGCTTCTGAATGTGACTGGGTATTTTTCTGTTACTCACTTTTAATTTTCTTTCCTTTTTTTTCTGTTATTCATTTTATGTATGATGTGTCTCCGTGGGTTATGTCTATTTGGTGTCTGATAGGCCTCTTGAATTTGAATTTCTGGATTAATTTTGATATAGGGAAGTTTTCTTTGACCATCTTGTTGAGAACTTTCTTTATGTTGTTTGTTGTTCAATGTTCTCACCTATCCCAATTACTCTCAGGTTGTTTCTTCTGATCTCATCCCATATTTCTCAGAAATTCTAATCATGCTCAGTAAGTTTTTTTCTTGTTTATCCTCCTTGCATTCAAGATTACTCAGCATGTCTTCATTATTTGATGTTATTTGAAGCTGAAGTTTTATTTTCTACTGCGTTTACTTTTGATATTAATATCTTACATTGAGCTTTTAATTTGGTTGACTGTGTTTTTGAGTTCTAAGATCTTTGGTACATTTCTTCCAGAATGCTTAGTTCTTTATTAAAGTGGCTTTTCGGCTCCTGAAATTGCTCTCTATTTCCTTTTTTAAGTCTTTAAATTCTTTGATCATTTTAATAATCTGATTGTTGATATTTTTTCTAGGTTTTCATAAAGGTCCCTATCAATGGACTCCTTGGCTGAGGAGTTGTAGGTTTGAGGAGAAAAATTGCTTGCCTTCATTTTCAGTGCTGGGAAGTGGGGCCTGTGAGCCTTCTTTGGTTATTTCACTCTGGGAACTTGTTGATCAGTTATGGGGTTTTTGACTCTTTAGTAACTTGGACTGGGGTACAATTTGGAAAGTTGAGATTAACAGCAGGCTCCCCAACCTGTGATCAATTATTGACCTTTACAATTTCTAATACCTCACAAATAAGGCAAAAGAGACAATATGAACAGCCAGTGGGTACAATAAACACTGTTTACCTGGTTTTTATTCCTTCTGTAACTGTTACAGTGTTAATTATCACTTATGAGAGGAATGGTAGAATTAGTAACTACCTTCAGTTACATCACTATTAACCATCAGACTACATCTGGATTAAAAGCAAACAAGCATTATCAAGTTTGACATTCACATCAGATTTCCACTAAAGCCCTCCATAAGGATGAATAATCAATATGATCTGTTAAAGCATTCAATAAACCGTGTTGAACTGGTTAATCTTCCTTTTGTAGTCAATGCACTATCAGTTATCACCAATGGAAGGAAAGATGTGATTAGCAATTATTTCCAGATGGAACTAATTGATGTTAAGCTTACAGACACCTGAGAGTAAAGAAATGCGGTAGGAAGGTAGAGAGTTTTGTGATTATGGAGCAAGAGCAAAGAGAGAATAGAAATGCTGTAAAAATATTCTGATTGTGAAAAAAAAAAAGGAGAGAGAAAAGAGAGAGACTGGTGAAATGATGTTGCTGGGTGGAAGGTAGAAGAATAGGATTTGGCTATTACTGGAAGGTAGGAAAGATGTGGGTAACAGAAGTGAACTACTAGGTTTCTGTACAGCCCTGGCCTCAGGTGGTGTGGCAAATACTAGTATTTACATTAAAGCAAGTATTCAAGGGAAAGGTAAGAAATAAGTAAGTTGAAAGAAGAAACAAGTCCACACTAACACCACTTACCACACACACACACAAAATAAATAAATAAGAATAAAAATTTTTTTTAAAAATCAGTCTGATGTGTGTTCTTGGAGCGCCCTCTGCTGGTCACAAGTAAAGTTGGCCCAATTATCCTGGACTGTTGTCCCACAGTCTGGAGGCTTGGGACTTGCGGAGGGGTCCTGGGAGGAGAGGAGATTGCTGGGAGTCACTCCCCAGTCCAGTTATCTCCAGTTTAACTGTCCTCCTGGCGACATTGGCTCCAGGCCCCCATCTCCCAGCAGAAGTTACCCTTGGGTCATAGGGGGATTGGGGAGATGGTAATGAGGGTCCAAAACAAAGTTCTGCCCTGCCTTGCCTGTATGCTCAAAATGGCTGTTGCCCACCCTGCTTACTGCTGGGAGGAGGACAATGTTCTCTCCTCCTAAGCAGAGAAGCCATGGAGTTATCCTGAAGCAGAGTTCCTGTTTGCATTCTGCCTTTTCACAGCAGACTACAAGATCCTGACAGGATTGTGGGGAAATCTGCTTTAGATTCCCAATTCTGTTTCCCTTCCTGTTTGTCCAAAATGGCTACAGCCTGACTTCCTTGTGGGTGGGAGGGGGAGTTCGACCCCTTCTCCACAGCACAGATATCACGAGGACTCGATTTCAGCCCAATACAGCTCTTCTACATGAAGCTGGTCTCTGCTGGGTGAAGGGATCAGACTGAGTTAGTGGATCAGCACCTCCCTGGTTCCTATGTTGATTGAGGGTCACTGATGGTCACTGGCAACTGTCTGGGTCTAAATTAGCTCCTCTTTTCCACTTGCTGCACCCCAAGTCTACAAGTCACTGACCTCACACTGACCCCCACTGTGTTCAGTGAATCTTTTCAACATATGCCCCTTGCAGGAAAGTAGCTTTCCTGGTATGTCTTTGTTTCAAGTCAAAGAGTGCCTGGAGGCCACTTCCCTGCAGTCTGCCATCTTCCAAATTCCCACATAGTCATTCATTTTTTTTTTTTTAAGAGGGGACAGTGAGAGAGAAAGAATTTTATTTTCATGTGACTTTCATTCCTCCGATGCTCTATTGTGTATGTGGTGCTGGGGTTTAAACTCGGGTACTCGCGTACTTACATATGCCAGGCAAGCGTTGTAACCGCCAAGTCACCCCTCCAACCCCCGCATAGTCAATCTTAATCCAAAATATCTGTGTATTCTTATAAGGAGGTCTTCCCTTAAGCAAGGGGTGTGTGTGAGCAACATCTGAGCATCTCTAATGACAGCTGCATCTATGTCTAGTTAAAGGGTTATTGCTCCCAGGTTAGTTCGGTGTCAGGGTCTCTTTTGGGATTTGTGTTTCAGAGGGTAAGCGGCTGTCTCCAACTGCATGGCTTCTGCCCCAGATATTCCCTTCTCAGCCCAGTCCTGAAAGCTCATTGCCCTGTAGCTGAGGATTATGGAGAGAAGCTGTTTTTGTGGGCACTTATGGAAAATGCTGGGCTCTTTGTGTGACACTAAGGAAGGAGATAACACTTTATCTCAACTCTGAGACCCTGAGTGGCTTCACAGTGAGTCTGTAAACATCTCTATCGTTACAAGCCAGGGGGCTAGGGCTGGCATCTCCTAGTCACTCTGACAGTAGTGAGGACGGAGTTGGAGATGCTCTTATGACACAGGAGCAAATGCAGAGCTGTTTGAGGAATCCCTGAGAAGCTCCTGAGGATGTCCACAATTAATGTGCATAGCATGGGAGGGGTGGTATGTAGCTGAGGTCAGAGCCACTCAGAGGTGCCCCAAATGCTCCAAATAAGCAAAGCCCTCTTAGTTTTAACCTTCGCTCATCTGAGTATGTTATTCCCTGCAGCTGTAATGCTCAGTACAGACATTGACAAACCACCTGGTGCATTGTATTTGGCCATTGAAACTGCTGCACCAATTTGATCATGTACTATTTAAAATAAGGCAAGGTATTCAGCAGGGAGAAGGGCTCATCAACGGCAACCACACCTTTATGTAAAGAAGAAACCCCCTTTAGGACTTGCCCCAGTGGAGGAAAAAAATGGCCAGCACTAAATCTTGTTCTATTCAACTTCCCCTGGGCATTCTGGTCACTGTGAAGCTCAGCTGTTCTGGGCTTTTCTTACTGCTTCTGCAAAGTGTTTTTCCACAATATGGGACACAGGCACACTCTTCTCAGTCCACATTCCAGAATAGTAGGCTTTGGGGTCCTCAAAAGTTTGGAGACAAGACTCCACGTCCTAACTTTTCTCTTTATCCAGGAAAGGAAAAATTGAACTTTACATGCTTTTCTTCTTATGAACACACCAAGATTCTCCCCAAATTTTTGTACATCCCTCTCCCTGCCATCTTATGGGCAAAGAGTAAAACAGCTGGGGAAATGCCTGATACAGAGATGTTTAAAAAAAATTACCTGCCCCAAACTTGTTTCAGAGGTTTATCTTTTAATTTCAAAAACCATTGGTTATATTTCTATTCATGCAACATCACTGCAAGTCACAACTAGTTTGGCAAGAAGAGTCAAAGATCTTAGCTCAGAACTTTGCCTGATAAAGATGAAGAAGTCAGCAATCCTAGGAACAAGAGTGGAGGTGTGCTTCTGGGAAAGGGACAGAATAACTGGGAGGTTCAGTAAGGTCATTGCTTTAGGCATCCCTGTTTGCCCCACACACCAGACTAACAGCCTGCCCTGGAGTTGACTCTCATCCTCTGAGATCTATATTCCTTCTATTTGTCCACAGGAAGAAAGGAGATAGAGAGGAAGCTTCCGCTTGCATCTTTCCCCTCCTCTTACCATCTGGACCTTCACACTGCACCATTACAATGACAGCTTCCCAGACATTAACACCATCCACAGCCTCTCCTAATTCTTTTAAGTAGACATGGCAGATCTCATACTTTGTTCATGATAAAATCATTTTGAATTCATAGGAGAAACCGGGTAAATTAGGCAGCCGCTACTTCAGCATCCTGTGCAGTGTTATGCTGGAGCCACCTCTTATTGGTGGCCACAGCTGATTCTCAAACTCTCAGGAGTTATATGACTCAATGGTAAAATTTTAGCAATCTAAGATCTACCATGGGGCAGCATTTTCACATGAAATCAGTCATCATTAATGGTCAGGGCTTCCCCTTCACTCAGAGAGCAGGTTGGCTGAAACACTAGACTGATCCTGTACCTCCAACCTCATCACCCTAAGCAATCTTCCTTTTTCATTGTGGAAGAGGTCTTTCTCTTCCTGGCCACAGGGAATTCCTCACATTTACTCTAGACCCTTATTACTCAAGGTGTGGTCCATGGATCAGCAGCATCTGTACCGCGTGTTCCTTCCCCACATGGGGCAGCTCCATGACCTGGCTGTGCGCATGTCCGTATGCCCCACTTTAAATCTAGCTTGCTTAAGAATCATCTGTTCTGTGTGCTTCTCCTTCTGAAAATATGGAATTAAAATCAAATTACTAAAAAATGAGCACATTTACCCTTAAACGATACCTGCTGTAGTTTGGATCTGAAGTATTTCCCAAAGGCCCGTGTGTTAAACCCAACCTTGCAAAATTGGGAGCTTGAAAAGTTGTGGAATCTTTTCTTTTCTTCTTCTTCCATTTTTGAGTTTTGTTTTGGTTTGGTTTTTTGGTTTCTTTTTAGATACAGGGTCTCACTGTTCTCCAGATGGGCTTTGAACTCCTGGACTTAAGTGATTCTCCTGCCTCAGCCTCCATGGAGCTAGGACTATGGACTCATGCTGCTGCACCCAGCTTGAGGTGGTAAAACATTTAAGAAGTGAGTCCTAGGGGCAGGAGAAGTGGCTCAGCAGTTACAGCGCTTGCCCAGCATGCACAAGTATATAGGTTCAAACCCTAGCACCAATGTACACAACTAAGTGTCAAAGCAATGAAAGCCATGTGAAAAACTCAATAAAAATTGATTCTCTCTCTCAAAAAGAAAAGAAGTGTGTCCTGGTTGGAGGAAGTTAGGTCATTGGTCATACCCTCAAAAAGGATAGAGTGAATCCAGGTATCCTTTCTTGCTATTTCCCAGCTGTCGTGAGGTGAGTGACTATTCTTCATTAGGTTTCTCCACCATGATATTCTTCCTTGCCACAGGTCAAAAGGCGATGGGTCTGCTCAACCTTGGACTAGAGCCTCCAAAACTATGAGCCAAAATAATCCTTTCCTCTTATTAAGTTGACTTCTCTCAGGTATTTTTTAAGATAATGGGGCTGGAGCAGTGGCTCAGTGGTTACGGCGCCTGCCTTGCACGCATGAGTATGCAAGTTCAAACCCCAGTACCACGTACACAATGAAGTCTTGGAGCAATGAAAGCCATGTGAAAAACTAAAAAAAAAGTGATTCTCTCTCTCTCTCTCTCTCTCTTACTGTCCCTCTCTCTTTAAAAAAAAAGATAATGGGAAGCTGATTAACAAACTCTAACCCCCAGAACCCCTAAATTATAGAGAGATTCTATTTCTCCTTCTTTATACTGATAAATATAAAATCTTCATTAGGACATCTTAGAACTGAGCACAAAGTGCTCTTTTCCCAGTACATCATATATTACTGGGTGAGAGAGAACAAGTTGGCAAATATTTTGATATTAATTCTGTATTAGCTTCTATATTACTTTTGGAATGAGTTGGATTAGGTTCCCCCTCTTTTTTGGAAAAGTTTCATACAGAAGCACTCCCATAAGACCTTAAATTATTTCCCCAAGTTAAAAGGAGAATCATGCTCTTGGTGTGAAAGCTGTGATGAGAAAAGATCTTATAGACCAAAGTTATATCTTACCCTGAAACGTTGCCCAGTCGTATAATTGCTTTATGGCTTTGTTTTTCTCAGAGAGAACAACTTGATAGGATAGATAAGATCTCTAGGGTAAGACTTTCCCTTTTTTCACCCCCTGGGGAAAACTTAACCCCTTAATGTAGGGGCAATTAACACAGGCTCAGCCCTTTCTATTTTAACTTTGAGGAAGGTGTCCCTAAGTTTAGGGTCTTGCTAAGTTGCTGAGATGGACTTTTTTTTTTAAAGATTAATTTTTATTAAGTATGCATTTAAAAAGAAAGAAGACATTCTTCAGATGCCCTTCATCCAGAGGGACAGAAGTTGCTCTACGGTACCCTTCATCTGGAAGGACAGGAGTTGCTCTATGGTGCCCTTATTCTGGAAGGACAGCAGGTGCTCTAATGTGCCCGACATCAAGAGGGACAGGATTTGCTATATGGTGCCCTTCATCCAGAGGGACAGGAGTTGCTCTACAGAGCCCTTCATCAGGAGGAACAGGAATTGCTCTATGGTGCACTTCATCAGGAGGGACAGGGGTTGCTCTACCATACATCTTCATCTGGAGAGACAGAAGTTGCTCTACCGTGCCTTTCTTCCAGAGGGGCAGGAGATGCTCTACCGTGTCCTTCATCAGGAGGGGCAGGAGTTGTTCTACTGTGTATCTTCATCCACAGCGACAGGAGTTGCTCTATGGTGCCCTTCATCCAGAGGTACAGAGTTGCTTTACAGTGCCCTTCTTTAGCAGGGACAGGAGTTGCTCTATGGTGACCTTCATCCAAAGAGACAGGAGATGCTCTACCATGTCTTTCATCAGGAGGGCCAGGAGTTGCTCTATGGTGCCCTTCTTCAGCAGGGACAGGAGTTGCTCTACCATGTACTTCATCAGGAGAGGAAGGAGTTGTTCTACCATGCAACTTCATCCAGAGAGACAGGAGTTGATCTAAGGTGCCCTTCATCCAGAGAGACAGGAGTTGCTCTAAGGTGCCCTTCATACAGAGGGACAAGAGTTGCACCATGGTGCCTGTTTTCCAGAGGGACAGGAATTGCTCTACTGTGCTGTCCATCAGGATTGACAGGAGTTGATCTACAGTGCCCTTCATCCAGAAGGACAGAGTTACTCTACTGTGTCCTTTTTCAGCAGGGACAGGAGTAGCTCTACAGTGACCCTCATCCAGAGGGACAGGAGTTGCTCTACAGTGCCCTTCATCTGGAGGGACAGGAGTTGCTCCACCATGCCTACCATTTGGATGGACAGGAGTTGCTCTATGGTTCCCTTCATCAGGAGGGGCAGGAGTTGTTCTACAGTGCATCTTTACCCAGAAAGACAGGAGTTGCTCTACTGTGCCCTTCTTCTGGAGGGGCAGGAGATGCTCTACGGTACATTTCATCCAAAGGGACAGGAGTTGCTCTACGGTGACTTTCTTCCGGAGGGACAGGAGTTTCTTCCTTCATCCGGAATGTCAGGAGTTGCTCTACGGTGTCCTTCATCTGGAGGGACAGAAGTACCTCGACGGTGCCCTTCATCCAGAGAGACAGGAGTTGCTCTAAGGTGCCCTTCATCCGGAGGACTGGAGTTCCTCTACAGTGCACTTCATCTGGAGGGACAGGAGATGATCTATGGTGCCCTCAATCTGGAGGTAGAGATTTGCTCTATGGAGCCCTTCTTCAGCAGGGACAGGAGTTGCTCTACTGTTCCTTTCATCAGGATGGGCAGGAGTTGTTCTACCATGCATCTTTTCCAGAGATACAGGAGTTGTTCTACCATGCCCTTCATCCAGAGGGACAGGAGATAATCTACAGTGCCCTTCTTCCTGAGGGGCAGGAGATGTTCTATAGTGCCCTTCATCTGGAGTGACAGGAGTTGCTCTATGCTACATTTCATCCAGAGGGACAGGAGTTGTTCTACGGTGCCCTTCATCGGGAGGACAGGAATTCCTCTACTGTGTGCTTCATCTTGAGGGACAGAGTTGATCTACCATGCCCTTCAATCAGAGGTACAGAGTTGCTCTATGGTGCCCTTCTTCAGGAGGGGCAGGAGATGTTCTACTTTGCCCTTCATCAGGAGGGGCAGGAGTTGTTCTACTGTGCAATTTCATCTGGAGCTACATGAGTTGCTCTACCGTGCCCTTCTTCTGGAGGGGCAAGAAATACTCTATAGTGCCCTTCATCAGGAGGGGCAGGAGTTGTTCTACCATAGATCTTTATCCAGAATGACAGGAGTTGTTCTACCGTGCCCTTCATCAGGAGGGGCAGGAGTTGCTCTTCAGTGCCCTTCTTCTGGAAGGGCACCAGTTGCTCTACCATGCCCGTCATCCGGAGGAGCAGCAGTTGCTATATGGTGCTCTTCATCCAGAGGTACAGGAGTTCTTCTACAGTGCGCTTCATCCAGAGGGACAGGAGTTGATCTACCGTGCCTTTCATCCGGAGGTACAGAGTTGCTCTACGGTGCCCTTCTTCAGAAGGGGCAGGAGTTGTTCTACCATGTCCTTCACCAGGAGGGGCAGGAGTTGTTCTACTGTGCCCTTCATCAGGAGGGGCAGGAGTTGTTCTACTGTGCATCTTCACCCAGAGCTACAGGAGTTGCTCTACCATACCCTTCTTCTGGAGGGGCAAGAGGTGCTCTACGGTGCACTTCATCCAGAGGGACGAAGTTGCTCTACCGTGCCCTCCATTAAGATGGACCAGATATGCTCTATGGTGCCTTTAATCAGGATGGGCAGGAGTTGTTCTAACGTGCCCTTCATCTGGAGTGATAGGAATTGCTCTACAGTACATTTCATCCAGAGGGACAGGAGTTGCTCTATGGTACCCTTCATCCAGAGGGACAGGTGTTGATCTATGGTGCCCTTCATCCAGAGGAACAGAGTTGCTACAGTGCCCTTTTTTAGGAGGGCAGGAGTTGTTCTACCATGCCCTTCATCAGGATGAACAGGAGTGGTTCTACCGTGCATGTTCATTCAGACAGACCGGAGTTGTTCTACAGTGCCCTTCAACCAGGGGACAGGTGATGCTCTATTGTGCCCTTCTTCCTGAAGGGCAGGAGATGCTCTACGGTGCCCTTCATTTGGAGTGAAAGGAGTTGCTCTACAGTACATTTCATCCAGAGGGACAGGAGTTGCTCTATGGTGCCCTTCATCCAGAGGGCAGGAGATCCTCTACAGTGCCCTTCTTCAGGAAGGTCAGTTGTTCTACGGTGCCCTTCATCAGGAGGGGCAGGAGTTTTTCTACCATGCATCTTCATGCAGAGAAACAGGAGTTGTTCTACCGTGCCCTTCATCAGGAGGAGCCGTAGTTGCTCTATGGTGCCCTTCATCCAGAGGGACAGGAGTTGCTCTAGAGTGCCCTACATCCAGAAGGTCAGGAGTTGCCCTACTGTGCCCTTCATCCAGAGGGACAGGAATTGCTCTATGGTGCCCTTCATCTCTAGGGACAGGAGTTGCTCTATGGTGCCCTTCATCTGGAGGGACAGGAGTTGCTCTACAGTGCCCTATTCTGGAAGGGCACCAGTTGCTCTACCACACCCATCATCCAGATGGGCAGGAGTTACTCTAAGGTGCTCTTCATCCAGAGGGAGAGGTTTTGCTCTATGGCACCCTTCATTTGGAGGGACAGGATTTGCTCTAAGGTGCCCTTCATCCAGAGAGACAGGAGTTGCTCTATGGAGCCCTTCATCCAAAGGGACCAGTGTTGATCTACAGTGCCCTTCATCCAGAGGAACAGAGTTGCTCTATGGTGTCCTTCTTCAGGATGGGCAGGAGTTGTTCTACTGTGTCTTTCATCAGGAGGGTCAGGAGTTGTTCTATGGTGTCCTTCATCCAGAGGGATGAGAGTTGCTGTATGGTGCCCTTCTTCCAGAGGGTCAGGAGTTGTTCTATGGTGGCCTTCATCTGGAGGGACAGGAGTTGCTCTATGGTGTCCTTCTTCTTGAAGGGCACCAGTTTCTCTATGGTGCCCTCTATCCAGAGAGACAGGTGTTGCTCTACGGTACCCTTCTTCCGGAGAGACAGGAGTTGCTCTATGTTGCCCTTCATCCTGAGGGACAGGAGTTTCTCTACAGTGCATTTCATCCAGAGGGACAGGAGTTGCTCTACGGTGACTTTTATCCAGAGGGTCAGTAGTTGCTCTATGGTGTCATTCATCTGGAGAGACCGGAGTTGCACTATGGTACCCTTCTTCCGGAAGGGCTCAGATGCTCTAATGTGCCATCATAAGTGGGGTCAGGAGTTTATCTACAGTGCCCTTCATCTGGAGGGGCAGGAGATGCTCTACAGTGCCTTTCATACGGAGGGACAGAAGTTGTTCTACAGTGACTTTCATCCAGAGGAACATGAGTTCCGCTATGGTGCCCTTCATCATGAGGGACAGGAATTGATCTATGGTCCCCTTCATCCAGAGGGACAGAATTGCTCTAAGGAGCCCTTCTTCAGGAGGGGCAGGAGTTGTTCTACCATATCCTTCATGAGTAGGAGCAGGAGTTGTTCTACCATGAATCTTCATCCAGAGCTACAGGGGTTGATCCACCGTGCTCTTATTCTGGAGGGGCAAGAGATGCTCTACGGTGACCCTCATCTGGAGGGAAAGGAGTTATTCTACAATGCCCTTCATCAGGAGGGGCAGGAGTTTTTCTACCATGCATCTTCATCCAGAGGGACAGGAATTGATCTATGGTCCCCTTCATCCAGAGGGACAGAATTGCTCTACAGTGCCCTTCTTCAGTAGGGACAGGAATTGCTCTATGGTGACCTTCATCTGGAGGGACAGAAGTTGCTCTATGGTGCCCTCCATTAAGATAGTTAGGAATTGCTCTATGGTGCCCTTAATCAGGAGGGGCAGTTGTTGTACCACATCATTCATCAGGAGGGGCAGGAGTTGCTCTAACTTGCCCTTCATCAAGAGGGGAAAGAGTTAATCTACAGTGCCTCTTTATCTGGAGAGACAGGAGTTGCTCTACTGTACCCTTCTTCTGGATGGGCAAGAGATGCTCTATGGCGCCCTTCATCTGGAGGGACAGGAGTTGTTCTACTGTGTTCTTCATCCAGAGAGACAGGAGTTGTTCTACCATGCCCTTCATCAGGATGAGCAGGAGTGGTTCTACTGTGCATGTTCATCCAGAGAGACAGGAGTTGTTCTACCATGCCCATCATCCAGAGGACAGGAGATGCTCTACGGTGCCCTTCATCTGGAGTGACAGGAGTTGCTCTATGGTACCCTTCATCCAGAGGGACAGGAGTTGCTCTATGGTACCCTTCATCCAGAGGGACAGGTGTTGATCTATGGTGCCATTCATCCAGAGGAACAGAGTTGCTACAGTGCCCTTTTTTAGGAGGGCAGGAGTTGTTCTACTGTGCCCTTCATCAGGAGAGGCAGGAGTTGTTCTACCATGCATCTTCATCCAGAGAAACAGGAGTTGTTCTACCATGCCCTTCAACAACAGGAGGGGCAGTAGTTGCTCTATGGTGCCCTTCATCCAGAGGGACAGGAGTTGCTCTTCCGCATCCTTCATCAGGAGGGGCAGGAGATGTTCTATCGTGGCCTTCATCAGGAGGGTCAGGAGTTCTTCCACCATGCATCTTCATCTGGAGAGTCAGGGGTTGCTCTGCCATGCCCTTCTTCCTTATGGGCAAGAGATGCTCTAGGGTGCACTTCATCTGGTGGGAAAGGAGTTGCTCTACGGTGCCCTTCCTCAGCAGGGACAGGTGTTGCTCTACAGTGCCCTTCATGCGGAGGGACAGGCGTTGCTCTAAGCTGCCCTTCATCCAGAGGGACAGGAGTTGCTCTACAGTGCATTTCACCCAGAGGGACAGGAGTTGCTCTACAGTGCCTTTTGTCCAGATGGTCAGTAGTTGCTCTATGGTGTCCTTCATCCAGAGGGACTGGAGTTACTCTACAGTATCCTTCTTCCAGAAGGGCATCAGATGCTCTAATGTGCCCGTCATAAGTGGGGTCAGGAGTTGCTCTATGGTGCCCTTCATCCGGAGGGACAGGAATTCCTCTAGCGTGACTTTCATCCAGAAGGGCAGGAGATGATCTATGGTACATTTCATCCAGAGGGACAGGAGTTGCTCTATGATGCTCTTCTTCCACAGGGACAGGAGTTGCTCTAAGGTGCCCTTCATCCAGAGGGACAGGAGTTTCTCTATGGTGCCCTTCTTCCAGAGGGGCAATAGTTGCTCTATGGTGCCCTTCATCTAGAGGGACAGGAGTTACTCTACAGTGCCCTTCATCCAGAGAGACTGGCATTGCTCTAAGTTGCCCTTCATCCAGAGGGACAGGAGTTGCTCTATGGTGCCCTTCATCTAGAGGGCAGGTGTTGATCTATGGTGCCCTTTATCCAGATGAACAGAGTTGCTCTACAGTGCCCTTCTTCAGGATGGGCAGGATTTGTTCTACTGTGTCCTTCATCAGGAGGGGCAAGAGTTGATCTACCGTGCCCTTTTACAGGAAGGCCAGGAGTTGTTCTACCGTGCCCTTCATCAGGAGGGGCTGGAGTTGTTCTACCATACATCTTCATCCAGAGAGTCAGTTGTTGTTCTACTGTGCCCTTCATCAGGAGGGGCAGGAGTTGCTCTATGGTGCCCTTCATCTGGAGAACAGGAGTTGCTCTATGGCGCTCTTCTTCATGAAGGGTACCAGTTGCTCTACCATGCCCATCATCCAGAGGGGCTGAAGTTGCTCTATGGTGCTCTTCATCCAGAGGGACAAGTGTTGCTCTATGGTGCCTTTCATCTGGAGAACAGGAATTGCTCTATGGCGCTCTACTTCATGAAGGGTACCAGTTGCTCTACCATGCCCATCATCCAGAGGGGCAGAAGTTGCTCTATGGTGCTTTTCATCCAGAGGGACAGGTGTTGCTCTATGGTGCCTTTCATCTAGAGGGGGCAGGAGTTGTTCTACCGTGCATCTTCATGCGGAGCTACAGGAGTTGCTCTACTGTACCCTTCTTCTGGAGGGTCAAGAGATGCTCTATGGTGCACTTCATCCAGTGGGACAGAGTTGCTCTATGGTGCCCTTCTTCAGCAGGGACAGGAGTTCCTCTATGGTGATCTGCATGTGGAGGGACAGGAGTTGATCTTCGGTGCCCTCTATTAAGATGGACAGGAGTTGCTCTATGTTGCCCTTAATCAGGAGGGGAAGGAGTTGTTCTAACGTGCCCTTCATCAAGCAGGGCAGGAGTTGATCCACAGTATATCTTCATCTGGAGAGACAGGACGAGCTCTACCATGCCCTTCTTCCAGAGGGGCAGGAGATGCTCTATGGTCCCCTTCATCCAGATGAACAGGAATTGCTCTACAGTGCATTTCATCCAGAGGGACAGGAGTTGCTCTACTGTGACCTTCATCTGGAAGAACAGAAGGTGCTCTACGGTGCTCTTCATCTGGAGGGACAGGAGATGCTCTACAGCGCCCTTCATTTTGAGGGGCAAGAGTTCCTCTATGGTACCCTTCATCCAGAGGACAGGGGTTGCTCTAAGGTGCCCTTATCTGGAGAGAAAGGAGTTGCTCTACAGTGCCCCTCATCTGGGGGGACAGCAATTGCTCTACCGTGCCCTCCATTAGGATGGACAGTATTTGCTCTATGGTGCCCTTCTTCAGGAGGGGCAGGAGTTGTTCTTCTGCATCCTTCATCAGGAAGGGCAGGAGATGTTCTAGCATGGCCTTCATCAGGAGGGGCAGGAGTTCTTCCACCGTGCATCTGCATCTGGAGAGACAGGAGTTGCTCTACCATGCCCTTCTTCCTTATGGGCAATAGATGCTCTATGGTGCGCTTCATCTGGCAGGAAAGGAGTTGCTCTACGGTGCCCTTCATCCAGAGGGACAGAGTTGCTCTACGGTGCCCTTCCTCAGCAGGGACAGGTGTTGCTCTACAGTGCCCTTCATGCGGAGGGACAGGTGTTGCTCTACGGTGCCCTCATTCAGAGGGACAGGAGTTGCTCTACGGTGCCTTTTATCCGGAGGGTCAGTAGTTGCTCTATGGTGTCCTTCATCCGGAGAGACCGGAGTTGCTCTACGGTACCCTTGTTCGGGAAGGGCAGCAGATGCTCTTACGTGCCCATCATAAGTGGGTCAGGAGTTGCTCTATTGTGCTTTTATTTGTAGGGATAGAAGTTGCTCTATGGTGCCCTTCATCCGGAGGGACAGGAGTTCCTCTAGCGTGCCTTTCATCTGGAGGGGCAGGAGATACTCTATGGTACATTTCATCCAGAGGGACAGGAGTTGCTGTATGATGACTTTCATCTGGAGGAACAGGAGTTCCTCTATAGTGCCCTTCATCCAGAGGGACAGGAGTTGCTCTAAGGTGCCCTTCACCCAGAGGGACAGAAGTTGCTCTAAGGTGCCCTTCATCCAGAGGACAGGAGTTCCACTATGTTGTGCTTCATCCAGAGGGACAGGAATTGATCTATGGTGCCCTTCATCTGGAGGTACATATTTGCTCTACGGTGCCCTTCTTCAGGAGGGCCAAGAGTTGTTCTACCATGTCCTCCATCAGGAGGGGCAGGAGTTGTTCTACCATGCCCTTCATCAGGAGGGGCAGGAGTTGTTCTATCATGAATCTTCATCCAGAGAGAAGGGGTTGTTCTACTGTTAACTTCTTCAGTAGGGACAGGAGTTGCACTACAGTGACCTTCATTCAGAGGGACAGCAGTTGCTCTACAGTCCCCTTCATCCAGAGGGACAGAGTTGCTCTATGGTGCCCTTCTTCAGCAGAGACAGGAGTTGTTCTACCATTCCTTCATCTGTAGGGGCAGGAGTTGTTCTATGGTGCCCTCCATTAAGTAAGTTAGGAGTTGCTCAATGGTGCCCTTAATCAGGAGGGGCAGGAGTTGTTCTACCATATCATTCAGCAACAGGGGCAGGTGTTGTTCTAACTTGCCCTTCATCAAGAGGGGCAGGAGTTGATCTACAATGCATCTTCATCCGGAGAGACAGGAGTTGCTCTATGGTACATTTCATCCAGAGGGACAGGCGTTGCTCCTGGTGCCCTTATCCGGAGGACAAGAGTTCCTCTACAGTGCTCTTCATCTGGAGGGACAGGAGTTGATCTATGGTGCCCTTCATCTGGAGGTAGAGCCCTTCTTCAGCAGGACAGGAGTTGCTCTATGGTGCCTTTCATTTGGAAGGACAGGAGTTGCTCTACCGTGTTCTTCATCAGGAGGATCAGTAGTTGTTCTACAGTGCCCGTCATCAGAGGGGGCAGGAGTTGCTCTACCGTGACCTTCATCCGGAAGGATAGAAGGTAATCTATGGTGCTCCTCATCTGGAAGGACAGGAGATGCTCTATAGTGCCCTTCCTCCGTAGGGGCAAGAGTTCCTCTACGGTGCCCTTCATCCTGAGGAACAGGGGTTGCTCTAAGTTGCCCTTATCCGGAGAGACAGGATTTACTCTACAGTGCCCCTCATCTGGGGGGACAGCAGTTGCTCTACCATGCCCTCCACTTGGATGGACAGTATTTGCTCTATGGTGCCCTTCTTCAGGAGGGGAAATTGGTGTTCTTCCGTGTCCTTCATCAGGAGGGGCAGGAGTTCTTCCACACGACATCTTCATCCAGAGGGACAGGAGTTGCTCTACCATGCCATTCTTCCTTACAGGCAAGAGATGCTCTATGGTGCGCTTCATCTAGAGGGACAGAGTTGCTCTATGGTGCCCTTCCTCAGCAGGGACAGGTGTTGCTCTACAGTGCCCTTCATCTGGAGGGACAGGTGTTGCTCTAAGGTGCCCTTCTTCCAGAGGGACAGGAGTTGCTCTATGGTGCCCTTCATCCAGAGGGACAGGAGTTGCTCTATGGTGCCCTTCATCTGGAGGACAGGGGTACCTCTACCGTGCCCTTCTTCTGGAGAAGCAAGAGATGTTCTATGGTGCCCCTCATCTGGAGAGAAAGGAGTTATTCTACCGTGCCCTTCATCAGGAGGGTCAGGAGTTGTTCTACCATGCATCTTCATCCAGAGAGACAGGAGTTGTTCTACTGTGCCCTTCTAGAGTAGGGACAGGAGTTGCTCTATGGTGACCTTCATCCAGAGAGACAGGAGTTGCTCTATGGTGCCCTCCATTAAGTAAGTTAGGATTTGCTCAGTGGTGCCCTTAATCAGGAGGGGCAGGAGTTGTTCTACCATGTCATTCATCAGGAGGGGCAGGTGTTGTCCTAACTTGCCCTTCATCAAGATGGGCAGCAGTTGATCTACAGTGCATCTTCATCTGGAGAGACAGGAGTTGCTCTACCGTACCCTTATTCCAGAGGGGCAGGAGATGTTCTATGGTGCCCTTCATCCAGAGAGGAAGGAGTTGCTCTACGGTGCCCTTATCCAGAGGACAAGAGTTCCTCTACAGTGCGCTTCCTCTGGAGGGACAAGAATTGATCTACGGAGCCCTTCAACTGGGGGTAGAGATTTGTTCTATGGAGCCCTTCTTCAGCAGGGACTGGAGTTGCTCTATGGTGACCTTCATCGGGAGGGACAGGATTTGCTCTACCATGTTCTTCATCAGGAGGATCAGAAGTTGATCTACCGTATCCTTCATCAGGATGAGTAGTTGTTCTACCATAGATCCTCATCCAGAGAGACAGGAGTTGTTCTACCATGCCCTTCATCCAGGGGGACAGGAGATGCTCTATGGTGCCCTTCTTCCTGAGGGGCATGAGATGCTTTACGGTGCCCTTCATCTGGAGTGACAACAGTTGCTCTATGGTACATTTCATCCAGAGGGACAGGAGTTACTCTATGGTGACCTTCATCTGGAGGACTGGAGTTCCTTCGCAGTGCACTTCATTTGGAGGGACAGGAGTTGAACTACAGTGCCTTTCGTTTGGAGATACAGAGTTGCTCTACAGTACCCTTCTTCAGGAGGGGCAGGAGTTGTTCTACTGTGCCCTTCATCAGAAGGGGCAGGAGTTGTTCTACCATGCATCTTCATCCAGAGAGACAGGAGTTGCTCTACAGTGCCAGAAGGACAGGAGTTACTCTATGGTGACCTTCATCTGGAGGACAGGAGTTCCTCTACAGTGCGCTTCATCCGGAGGGACAGATATTGATCTAAGGTGCCCTTCCTCAGGATGGGCAGGAGTTGTTCTAACGTGCCCTTCACAGGAGATGCAAGAATTGTTCTACCGTGCTTCTTCATCTGGAGAGAAAGGAGTTACTGTACTGTGCACTTCTTCCACAGGATCAAGAGATGCTCTACGGTACCCTTCCAGAGTGACAGGATTTTTTCTACCGTGCCCTTCATCAGGAGGGGCAGGAGTTGCTCTATGGTGCCCTTCATCCAGACGGACAGGAGTTGCTCTACAGTGACCTTCTTCTGGAAGGGCACCAGTTGCTCTACCGTGCCAGTCATCTGAGGGTCAGCAGTTGCTCTATGGTGCTCTTCATCCAGAATGATAGGTGTTGCTCTACGGTGCCCTTCATCCAGAGGGACAGGAGTTGCTCTAAGGTGCCCTTCATCCATAGGGACAGGAGTTGCTGTATGGTACCCTTTACCCAGAGGGACAGAAGTTGCTCTACAGTGCCCTTCATCCGGAGGACAGGAGTTCCTCTACAGAGCGCTTCATCCGGAGGTACAGAGTTGCTCTATGGTGCCCTTCTACAGAAAGGACTGGAGGTGTTCTACAGTGTCCTTCATCAGGAGGGGCAGAAGTTGTTCTACCGTGGTTCTTCATCCAGAGCTAAAGGAGTTGCTCTACTGTGCCCTTCTTCCACAGGGTCAAGAGATGCTCTATGGTGCCCTTCATCCAGAGTGACAGGAATTGTTCTACTGTGCCCTTCATCAGGAGGGTCTGGAGATGTTCTACCATGCATCTTCATCCAGAGAGACAGGAGTTGCTCTACTGCCCTTCATCAGGAGGAGCAGGAGTTGCTCTACGGTCTGGAAGGGCACTAGTTGCTCCACCGCTCCTATCATCAGTAAGGGCAGGAGTCGCTCTACGGTGCCCTTGATCCAGAGGGACAGGAGTTGCTCTATGGTCCTTTCATCCAGAGGGACAGGAGTTGCTCTATGGTCCTTTCATCCAGAGGGACAGGAGTTGCTCTATCGTGCCCTTCATCCAGAGGGACAGGTGTTGTTCTACGGTACACTTCCTCTGGAGGACAGGAGTTGCTCTACAGTGCACTTTATCCAGGGGACAGGAGTTGCTCTACAGTGCCATATATCTGGAAGGACAGGAGTTGCTCTACAGCATCCTTCATGTGGAGTGGCAGGAGTTGCTCTAGAGTGCCCTTCATCCTGAAAACCAGGATTTTCTCTACAGTGCCATTCACCTCCAGGACAGGAGTTGCTCTACAGTGCCTTACATCTGGAGGGAAAGGAGTTGCTCTATGGTACCTGTTGGGAACATGAGGTTCAGCTGGCTTGTAGGAGAATTGGTGGTAAACAACTCTAAGGGGTCCAGCTGGCTTGTAATTAGCAAATTGCCTGACCGCATGACTAAGCTATTCGGCCACTCATTTGTTACAATTGGAGAAAGGTGTTTGTATTGTATCCTATTGGCTGTTGTAATGGATAAATAGAGTAGCAGCTAGTC